>NIVC01002941.1:58928-138928 GCA_002269645.1 Macrostomum lignano
CCTCTCTCCTCTCTCCTCTCTCCTCTCTCCTCTCTCCTCTCTCCTTTCTCCTCTCTCCTCTCTCCTCTCTCCTCTCTCCTCTCTCCTCTCTCCTCTCTCCTCTTTCCTCTCTCTCTCTCCTCTCTCTCTCTCCTCTTTCTCCTCTCTCTCCTCTCTCCTCTCTCCTCTCTTATCTCTCCTCCTTCCTCTCTCCTCTCTCCTCTCTCCTCTCTTCTCTCTTATCTCTCCTCCTTCCTCTCTCCTCTCTCCTCTCTCCTCTCTTAACTCTCCTCTCTCCTCTCTCGCAGCTCACTCTTCTCTCTTCTATCCTCTCTCTCCTATATCCTCTCTCTCCTCTCTCCTCTTTTATCTCTCCTCTCTCCCCTTTCCTCTCTCCCCTCTTATCTGCCCTCTGTCCTCTGTCCTCTCTCCTCTCTTCTCTCCTCTCTCTCCTGTCTCCTCTGATCACTAGTCAGTGGACCGACATGACAGTAACTTTTAAAGTTCAGGAGAGTTTGGCTGCTGCTGATCATACATACGAAGTAAGAGCGTATAATTACTTTGTTGATTAGGAAACCACTTGATCAGCTTAAAGTACTTGTACAGAGCACTGTTCACAAAGTGTCAGTCAGCCCAGACATTTCCTGCTTGGAGCCCTTCGGGTTGGCCCTGATGGACGGGAGTCGCCACAACAACCCTCAGAGATCGCGCCTAGCAACAAATATTCGCGGACCGGATCTTCAAAGCAGCACCGACTTGGTCAGGCATTTCTGCCTTCTCGACCTCGACAACAAGTTATTGTGCGTCAGCTCAATGTTCAGGCGTCTTCCGCCAGAGGATGCGGCAGTGGAGCCCTGCTGCTGCTGCGAAGAGCCGGGCACTTCAGCCAGCTGCTGCTGGAGCTCCTCCTCGATGGCGGCTCGCGATTTGCCCTCGAACAGGGCCAGCCGGCGAACCAGGACCTCGCGATCGTGAAGCAGCTGCGCCACCCGCTCGCGCATGCCGTGCATGTCCCGCTGGAACTGGTCGCTGCGTCGACAGATCTCGGCGTCGACGTCCTCCAGCTGCGAGCTGATGCAATCGTCCAGGTCTGTCTGCACGGCGATGTTGTTCAACAGCATCCGGTTGGAGTAGGTCAACCCGCTCAGACCGCTCATGACGCTCTCCGGCTCCGCTGTGGCCGCGCCAACCGCTTCAAAAGTCGACGAGCCACCTGCGGCACCGGTAGCGGATGAGATTGCATCTCCAGACAGCAGTAGACTGTCCCGGTTGCTGGAGTACTTCTGCAGTCTGGTGTGTTTGATGAGGTAGATGGGTTAGACATTGCGGATGGGTTTGGAATAGACATGAATATCCTAAACAGAGATGGGATGGACATCACAGATAGAGATGGGATAGACATCACAGATATAGATGGGATAGACATCACAGATATAGATGGGATAGACATCACAGACAGGGATGGGATAGACATCACAGATTCCAGATAGAGATAGGATAGACATCACAGATAGAGATGGGATAGACATCACAGATAGAGATGGGATAGACATCACAGATAGGGATGGGATAGACATCACAGATATAGATGGGATAGACATCACAGATATAGATGGGATAGACATCACAGACAGGGATGGGATAGACATCACAGATTCCAGATAGAGATAGGATAGACATCACAGATAGAGATGGGATAGACATCACAGATAGAGATGGGATAGACATCACAGATAGGGATGGGATAGACATCACAGATAGAGATGGGATAGACATCACAGATATAGATGGGATAGACATCACAGATATAGATGGGATAGACATCACAGATATAGATGGGATAGACATCACAGATATAGATGGGATAGACATCACAGATATAGATGGGATAGACATCACAGATATAGATGGGATAGACATCACAGACAGGGATGGGATAGACATCACAGATTCCAGATAGAGATAGGATAGACATCACAGATAGAGATGGGATAGACATCACAGATAGAGATGGGATAGACATCACAGATAGGGATGGGATAGACATCACAGATAGAGATGGGATAGACATCACAGATATAGATGGGATAGACATCACAGATATAGATGGGATAGACATCACAGATAGGGATGGGATATACATCACAGATAGAGATGGGATAGATATCACAGATAGGGATGGGATAGACATCACAGATATTGATGGGATAGACATCACAGATATAGATGGGATAGACATCACAGATATAGATGGGATAGACATCACAGACAGGGATGGGATAGACATCACAGACAGGGATGGGATAGACATCACAGATTCCAGATAGAGATAGGATAGACATCACAGATATAGATGGGATAGACATCACAGATAGAGATGGGATAGACATCACAGATAGGGATGGGATAGACATCACAGATAGAGATGGGATAGACATCACAGATATAGATGGGATAGACATCACAGATAGAGATGGGATAGACATCACAGATAGAGATGGGATAGACATCACAGATAGAGATGGGATAGACATCACAGATAGGGATGGGATAGACATCACAGATAGAGATGGGATAGACATCACAGATATAGATGGGATAGACATCACAGATAGAGATGGGATAGACATCACAGATAGAGATGGGATAGACATCACAGATAGAGATGGGATAGACATCACAGATCCCAGATAGAAATGGGATAGACATCACAGATCCCAGATAGAAATGGGATAGACATTCCGGTTAGAAAAGATAGATCTCCTAAGAGTAGACAGTACACCGTAAGCCTGCAAATAATTAGCCAGAAAAATTCCGTTTCCAAATCTTAAACCCCTTGCCTCAGCGCCACTGGCAGGTGAGTCTGCTTGCTGAGCCGCTCTGCTTCCATCTTTCTGTAGAGAACCAGATGACGATAGACGCGCTGAAATTATTGCCAAAACGGAATTTAGAGAAGTCGCTTTGGTAAATAAGTCTGGATCGCAACAAGTAAATTTACAAAATATTCCACAAGTTTCATGAAAAGTGCAGCTAACCTGACTGACAGGTAGACAGCAGTCTGGGGGCAGCTTCGACCTCCTAATGAGGGGAAACGCCAGGTAATAAAATGTCTGCTCGCAGCACATGGTGACCAGGCCGAGCAGCACCCCGCAGCAGAACAGCAGCAGGGGACCGGCGAAGTTTGTGGGCGTCAGGCGGATCTTTTTCTGTGGGACAGATAGATAGATAGATAGATAGATAGATAGATAGATAGATAGATAGATAGATAGATAGATAGATAGATAGATAGATAGATAGATAAATAGATAGATAGATAGATAGATAGATAGATAGATAGATAGATAGATAGATAAATAGATAGATAGATAGATAGATAGATAGATAGATAGATAGATAGATAGATAGATAGATAGATAGATAGATAGATAGATAGATAGATAGATAGATAGATAGATAGATAGATAGATAGATAGATAGATAGATAGATAGATAGATAGATAGATAGATAGATAGATAGATAGATAGATAGATAGATAGATAGATAGATAGATAGATAGATAGATAGATAGATAGATAGATAGATAGATAGATAGGTAGATAGATAGATAGATAGATAGATAGATAGATAGATAGATAGATAGATAGATAGATAGATAGATAGATAGATAGATATTCATAAGGCAGTTTGAAACTGCAAACCACGCACTCGGAAGATATTGAAGGTTACCAGTTGTCGAATGTTCGAAAAAAACCGATATTTCGGCCCAGACTGGGCCTTCGTCAGGGTTTATTTATTCGGGTTTAAAAACAAATATATTGGCAGTGAAGTTATTGTAACATAATTTCAATATATATATATGCGACTTTTGGGGGTGCACTGAGCAGTGTTGAGTAAAGATGTGTACGTATAATTAGTTAAAAACGTGAGTTGAAGCACGCTGATTGGTTAAAGATTGGCAGCTTAAAGCCTTGCACAAAAAATATTAAAGATGTTAGGTGCTATAGAAAAACAGATTTAGAGCGTAGAAGTGTATGAATAAGCATCTTGAAAAGTTCAACAAATAAGTTATTTACGCCCGTAGAATTGAGAACAAATATTAAATTAAAACAGAGCACTGAGAACTTTGAGAACTGAGAAAATTGAGTCGCCAGGCAGGCCACTAGTTGCAGTTGGCGGCGTCTGGTCACAGATCGCCGCCTGCACAGCCCCTGGTCACAGGCGACTGGGCACTGCAGATCAGTTGAGGCTAGATTATCAGTAGTAGTAGCACTAGTAGTTGCAGTAGTAGCTCGTAGTAGTAGTAATGGAAGTAGTAGTAGTACAAGTATTAGTAGAGTAGTAGTAGAGCAGTCGTAGGCGTAGTCGTAGTAGAGACGTACTGGTAAGCAGTTATTTGAAGTAGCCAGGCAGGCCACTAGTCGCAGTTGGCGGCGTCTGGTCACAGATCGCCGCCTGCACAGCCCCTGGTCACAGGCGACTGGGCACTGCGGATCAGTTGAAGCTAGATTTTCAGTAGTAGTAGCACTAGTAGTTGCAGTAGTAGTAGTAGTGGTAGTAGAGTAGTAGTAGTACAGTCGTAGTCGTAGCCGTAGTCGTAGTAGTGTCGTGCGTCTTAAATATTCAGCTGCAGAAATAGTACTCTTGCTTATCCCAAGTAGATTTTTGGCGGAGAATAGCTCGTATACGAAGATATTTTGTTGACAAACATGGCGAGCCTCAATAATAGTCCGGTCCTGGGTACAGATATTCATAAGGCAGTTTGAAACTGCAAACCACGCACTCGGAAGATATTGAAGGTTACCAGTTGTCGAATGTTCGAAAAAAACCGATATTTCGGCCCAGACTGGGCCTTCGTCAGGGTTTATTTATTCGGGTTTAAAAACAAATATATTGGCAGTGAAGTTATTGTAACATAATTTCAATATATATATATGCGACTTTTGGGGGTGCACTGAGCAGTGTTGAGTAAAGATGTGTACGTATAATTAGTTAAAAACGTGAGTTGAAGCACGCTGATTGGTTAAAGATTGGCAGCTTAAAGCCTTGCACAAAAAATATTAAAGATGTTAGGTGCTATAGAAAAACAGATTTAGAGCGTAGAAGTGTATGAATAAGCATCTTGAAAAGTTCAACAAATAAGTTATTTACGCCCGTAGAATTGAGAACAAATATTAAATTAAAACAGAGCACTGAGAACTTTGAGAACTGAGAAAATTGAGTCGCCAGGCAGGCCACTAGTTGCAGTTGGCGGCGTCTGGTCACAGATCGCCGCCTGCACAGCCCCTGGTCACAGGCGACTGGGCACTGCAGATCAGTTGAGGCTAGATTATCAGTAGTAGTAGCACTAGTAGTTGCAGTAGTAGCTAGATAGATAGATAGATAGATAGATAGATAGATAGATAGATAGGTAGATAGATAGATAGATAGATAGATAGATAGATAGATAGATAGATAGATAGATAGATAGATAGATAGATAGATAGATAGATAGATAGATAGATAGATAGATAGATAGATAGATAGATAGATAGATAGATAGATAGATAGATAGATAGATAGATAGATAGATAAATAGATAGATAGATAGATAGATAGATAGATAGATAGATAGATAGATAGATAGATAGATAGATAGATAGATAGATAGATAGATAGATAGATAGATAGATAGATAGATAGATAGATAGATAGATAGATAGATAGATAGATAGATAGATAGATAGATAGATAGATAGATAGATAGATAGATAGATAGATAGATAGATAGATAGATAGATAGATAGATAGATAGATAGATAGATAGATAAATAGATAGATAGATAGATAGATAGATAGATAGATAGATAGATAGATAGATAGATAGATAGATAGATAGATAGATAGATAGATAGATAGATAGATAGATAGATAGATAGATAGATAGATAGATAGATAGATAGATAGATAGATAGATAGATAGATAGATAGATAGATAGATAGATAGATAGATAGATAGATAGATAGATAGATAGATAGATAGATAGATAGATAGATAGATAGATAGATAGATAGATAGATAGATAGATAGATAGATAGATAGATAGATAGATAGATAGATAGATAGATAGATAGATAGATAGATAGATAGATAGATAGATAGATAGATAGATAGATAGATAGATAGATAGATAGATAGATAGATAGATAGATAGATAGATAGATAGATAGATAGATAGATAGATAGATAGATAGATAGATAGATAGATAGATAGATAGATAGATAGATAGATAGATAGATAGATAGATAGATAGATAGATAGATAGGTAGATAGATAGATAGATAGATAGATAGATAGGTAGATAGACAGTCGCGCACCCCATCAGAGCAGCGGTTATTCATTTCAAGTTGCAGCAGTCGGTGTGAAATCGGGTGCGGAGCGGCGCAGGGAAGGAACTGATAAAATTTGCATAGCAATGAAACGGTTTCAAGAGATTCGGGCCAGCACGAGGCCGGGAGGTTTAAATAAGGAATGAATCTGGGAAACTTCGTGACGGGACGTGGCTAACTGGAAATGGCGAATAATTTAAAAAATGCATTTCCCATCGCAATACCGGCAGTGAAATGAGGTTTTCAAAAGCTCGACTGCACTGCAAGACGCGACGTATGCAGATTTATCGATTTGTGATCTCCTGTTCAAATGTACTTTTATTTAACCCGAAGCCGGCACCCTTACGGGTGCTTACATGTAATTGCGCCAGATGCCTGAGCAGGGAGTATTAATCTTAAAGATTTCAGTTAAATTGAATCTTCATCTCTTCTCCCATGTTGACTGTAAAAGTTTAATCCACATCTGCAACAGTGGCGCCCCCCATCTGCAACAATGGCGCTCCCACCTGAACCAGTGGCGCCCCCCACCTGAACCAGTGGCGCCCCCCACCTGAACCAGTGGCGCCCCCACCTGAACCAGTGGCGCCCCCACCTGAACCAGTGGCGCCCCCCACCTGAACCAGTGGCGCCCCCCACCTGAACCAGTGGCGCCCCCACCTGAACCAGTGGCGCCCCCCACCTGAACCAGTGGCGCCCCCCACCTGAACCAGTGGCGCCCCCACCTGAACCAGTGGCGCCCCCACCTGAACCAGTGGCGCCCCCCACCTGAACCAGTGGCGCCCCCCACCTGAACCAGTGGCGCCCCCACCTGAACCAGTGGCGCCCCCCACCTGAACCAGTGGCGCCCCCCACCTGAACCAGTGGCGCCCCCCACCTGAACCAGTGGCGCCCCCCACCTGAACCAGTGGCGCCCCCACCTGAACCAGTGGCGCCCCCACCTGAACCAGTCGCTCACCCCTTGGCTTCGAGGCTCTTTTCCTGGCACAATTTTCGACCACAAGTCGATCTTCTGTCGCATCTGGTCGGTGAAGTCGTTCGTGCTCAAAAGGTTTGTGAGGGCGGCCGCCAACTCGCGGCCGGGCGTAAGCAGCAGCGGGCTGATGGCCGCGATGTAGCCAACGCGACCGAACGGCTTGCCGACTATCTCGATGCTCGTCACCTGGTTGGTCTTCAGCAGGTAGCTCAGCAGCTCCGTCTCGTACAGAAAGGCGCCGATCTCGCCGCGGCTGCGGAGGGAGGAGGAGGGGACAGGCTCAGACAGACAGACAGACAGACAGACAGACAGACAGACAGACAGACAGACAGACAGACAGACAGACGGACAGACAGACAGACAGACAGACAGACAGACAGACAGACAGACAGACAGACAGACAGACAGACAGACAGACAGACAGACAGACAGACAGACAGACAGACAGACAGACAGACAGACAGACACACAGACAGACAGACAGACACTAAGACAGACAGACAGACAGACAGACAGACAGACAGACAGACAGACAGACAGACAGACAGACAGACAGACAGACAGACAGACAGACAGACAGACAGACAGACAGACAGACAGACAGACAGACAGACAGACAGACAGACAGACAGACAGACAGACAGACAGAAAGACAGACAGACAGACAGACAGACAGACAGAAAGACACTAAGACAGACAGAAAGACAGAGAGACAGATGGACAGACACAGACAGACAGACAGTGCCGCAAACATCCTTAATGCAGAATGACTAATACAGTTTTCATTGCCGCTGTGGTTTGTATTTAAAAGATGGCTAATAAATCCTGACAGTATAAATGAATTGGAGACTCGCAACTTCATTGATTGACAATTCGAATCCGTCAGTGAGAAGCAGAGGGCCGGGTCAGAGGAGCCCGGCCGGCCGGGAGCAGGACAGACGGAATGAAATAGCAGCCAGGACACGGCCGGGTCCTTCGGGGTTTCGTCTTACGAGCTGCCGCCTTTTTTCTTTTCTGCTTTCGGAGTCTCGTTTTTCTATGTACAGCGGCTAGGAGCACTCCTAGCTGCCTTGCAATTTCTCTCTTTGAAAGAAGCAGCTGAAGCCGCCCGGTCGGCGAGCTTCGTCCAAAGACATCCGCTGAACATTTCTCTTCCCCATCATATTCCTCCCATATTTTCCCACACAGTTCTGAGGCGCCTCCGTGTTTTTTCTCTGTTTTGAAAGAAGAATATCTGCTGCTGGGAAGATGCTTCTTTAGCTTGCATAGCTGATGACGGGCGGAGTCTGGAGCCTGCTAAGTCCGGTTCCCAAGCAGGCATCAGCTGCCAGATCGCGGGCGTTCATCGGAATTTTTCTAGCGGCCAACATTCAAATATTCGGAATCCAATTCACTTAGCGCGCGAACTTGTGGGGGGGAGGCTTATTTTGGATGGGTTGGAGTCTGACTGCTTACTGTCTGTCTGTATAATAAGATAGAATAGAATAGAATAGAATAGAATAGAATAGAATAGAATAGAATAGAATAGAATAGAATAGAATAGAATAGAATAGAATAGAATAGAATAGAATAGAATAGAATAGAATAGAATAGAATAGAATAGAATAGAATAGAATAGAATAGAATAGAATAGAATAGAATAGAATAGAATAGAATAGAATAGAATAGAATAGAATAGAATAGAATAGAATAGAATAGAATAGAATAGAATAGAATAGAATAGAATAGAATAGAATAGAATAGAATAGAATAGAATAGAATAGAATAGAATAGAATAGAATAGAATAGAATAGAATAGAATAGAATAGAATAGAATAGAATAGAATAGAATCTCACCTCAGCGCCGCGATGGCTTCATCAGCTGTGACAAAGAAGTTCATAAACTTCAGCAGATTCGGGTGCGTCCTGTTCAGCTCCACCTCGGTCCCGCTTCCGGCGACGGTGCCAAGAAGGATGTCGCCGCGTTGTATCTGAGGGGGCGGGGTTCAAGATAAAGTACTAGGGCCAAAGGCTGAAGCTTGGTCTTGCTAAAAGTACATTTTTAAGCGGATATAACTGGCTGGGTTGGGTAGACATTGTTAGATAGGGTGGACATTGGTAGATAAGGTAGACATAGGGTAGGGTAAAATGGTAGATAGGGTACCATGTCTATCTCGTAGATAGGATAGACAATGGTAGTTAGGGTAGATTAGACAATGGTAGATAGGGTAGACATTGGTAGATAGGGCAGACAATGGTAGATAGGGTATATTAGACAATGGTAGATAGGGTAGACATTGGTAGATAGGGTAGACAATGGTATATAGGGTAGATTAGACAATGGTAGATAGGGTAGATTAGACAATGGTAGATAGGGTAGACAATGGTACATGGGTAAAATCGATAGCTTTGGATACTGGAATGAGAAGTGAGCAATGCGTCTCAATTATTGCAGGATTCGGGGGGATTTTTCTGATAATATCCTCTCTCGCTTAATTATTAATCAATGGAATTATGTTGAAATAAATCCGATTCGGCACGCAATCGAGTTGATGAAGGTTTAATTAAAACGAATAACAAAACAAGCGTTATCCATCTTTATGAATTGTCAGTGTGACAATCCTATCGAACTAGCTCTGCAGTACAGATGTGTGTTCTGTGCTTTGTAGAGACTGTTGCTTGGTACACTGAAATCAAGCCGTACTGCCGCCCCATATGGTGATTGAAACCCGCTAACTGCTGTCGGGATGTGGGACTGGATTACACTGCGGGTCTCTATTTGCCTAGCCAGGCTGCAGGACAAAGTTTGCCACTCAGTTCACCGAAATCTAAGCTGGAAAGTTGGAGAGAGAGAGATGGAATGAGCATTGCTTATGGCAGGTCCGGCTCACATTTGCATGCTTTGCTGAATAACTTGTCTCTGACAAAAAGCCCCGGGGAAAATTGGAATCGCATTCCCTTGTTTGAGAAGGCTAGGTTGCCAATGGTTGAATTGGCCTGGTAGGTTGTCGAGCGACTCCCACCCGTGAGACTCACACCCGGAGTCACAGAGAGTGTACATGCCTGACGATTGGAAAGTCAATGCCGCTGTACACTCTGTGTGAGCGTCTGCATGAGTGCATGAATCCGTACAGTACTAGCTGGCATTAATGATTCTTCTGAAGAAAAGTTCAGGACCAACCCGAGCATCCTGGATGCCAACGATATCGGAAGATTCGCTGTCGTCCACCATGAAGGCGGCGAGGTTGGCGGTGTAGCTGGCGATGAACACCAGGCAGAACACGGCGTACACATTCAGCAGGAACCTGGAGCTCCAGCACTTGGGCGATTTGGTTTGCACCGTGTGCGAGAACAGCACCGACCAGGTGAGGGTCAGGGCGCTGGGGAAGCCGAATACCCGATCCCGGTTGCGGCCGCGGGGTGTCTGGCCGAACGGACTCATCCATTCGTAGATCGCGGCTGCCACGGCGGCGAGTTGCACCGTCGCGAAGATGCACAGCCAGGTGGTGGCGTCGAAGGGATAGAGAAACCCCAGGCGGGTGGCGCGGCCGCTCAGCTTTTCAGTTTTGTTCACCACGATGGAGACGGAGGTCTCCAGGTAGGGGTCGGTCACCAGGAACTCGTCTCGCCAGTCCTATGGATGAAGTTGGTGCGGTTCTGACGTCTGGTTAAATAAAGCTAGCATTCAACTAACCAATCTACCAATCTACCAATCTACAATCTGCCGATCTACAATCCACCAATCTAAAATCTAAAGTCTGCCAATCTACAATCTACAATCTACTAATCTAAAAATCTACCAACCTACCAATCTATCAACCTATCAATCTACCAATCTACCAATATATCAATCTACCAATCTATCAGCTATTAATCTACCAATCTACCAACTACTAATCTACTAATATACCAATCTACCAATCAAATCAATGTTTTAATCAATATTCAAATAATCAATGTTGATACTTAATTTGTGATATTTTCGTTTTAAAAAACCGATTTTTAAAGAATATAGCTCTTACGAGCAATAATAGCAATTAAACACCTGCCACACCTAGGAACTGATATGAACGACCAATTAAACACCTGCCACACCTAGGAACTGATATGAACGACCAATTAAACACCTGCCACACCTAGGAACTAATATGAACGACCAATTAAACACCTGGTACATAAACGAAAGTAATATAAATTAATTAGAAACGTATGATCATACACTCTTTTTATTCTAAAACCCTAAGTATCAATCTACATCTGATCAGCATTTAGTCGATGTCCACTGTGTAGAACTAGTGTCGGCTGGGACTGGGCCACGTGCCGCCTTTCTCTCTCAGAGTCGCTAAGCATTGACTCTGAAAACTGCTCCAGACTGCTCACTCCAAAATAATGCTGCGGCCATCCCGGCCAGCTCTACTGGACTAATTAAATGGCACAGTGCTATTGCAGCCATCAAATGGCCTTATAGCTGAGCAAATATTAATTAACTGACCCCAACCCCTAATTGTTGTCACATTGGATTGTTCGCAAGCCTATAGAAATGTTGTGGACTATTAATTAAGTGCACAATTTCCATATTGCGTTTTAATTACTACGAGCCTCTATAAATTTTTGCCCTATTAGGTTGATTAAGAGTTGCAAAAAGATGAGCTGATATTTGGAAGTTAAACACTTCTACACAGCATGGGTACTGAAGAATGTAGACGAATAGTTACACACCTTACACTCATGCGATCTAATAAGAACAACTAATTAAACACCTGACACGCCTAGGAACTGATAGGAACAACCAATTAAACACCTGGCACACCTAGGAGCTGATATGAACAACCAATTAAACACCTGGCACACCTAGGAGCTGATATGAACAACCAATTAAACACCTGGCACACCTAGGAGCTGATATGAACAACCAATTAAACACCTGACACACCTAGCAGCTGATAGGAACAACCAATTAAACACCTGGCACACCTAGGAGCTGATATGAACAACCAATTAAACACCTGACACACCTAGCAGCTGATATGAACAAGCAATTAAACACCTGACACACCTAGGAGGTGATGTGAACAACTAATTAAACACCTGACACACCTAGGAGCTTATGTGAACAACCAATTAAACACCTGGAAAACCCAGGAACTGATAGAAACAAATAATTATGTACCAAAACTCGAGGGCACCCAGCACACCTTGGAGCTGATAACCTTGGACCCGATGGCCATGTTCGACCGCCCACTGCGCAGCCCCTCCATCATGCAGTTGGTGGTCGCCACGCTGCTATTTGGCCAACGCGGGTGCGCCCGTCGCCCGATCCGGCAGGCGTCCTTGGCAAACACGCGCAGCTTCCGCGTCGAGATGTTGTTCGGCATCTCCTTGCAGGCGGTGCGCTGCTGCGACAGCGACTCCTGGCTGAGAATCTTCTCACACTGCAGCATCAGGGGGAACTCCACGCTGAGGAACAGGAAGTCGATCACGATGCCGAAGCAGCAGCGCGGCCTGGCGTCCAGGGTGCCATTCCGGTGCTCCAGGTGGCACAGCCGGCCGTGCTTGCACTCCCAGCTGAAGTCGTCGGAGTTGGCGCTGTCCCTGCTGAACTCCTTGACTCGCAGCAGGGGGTCCTCCTCGTTCAGGAGGATCTCCAGGTCGAGGTTCCGATGGTCGACGCTTAACCGGCCCCAGGACGCTGCAGCGGTGGAGGTCGAAGACGCCGCTGCAGTGGTGGTGGCGTTCCAGTGCACCCAAAAGTCGTGCGCCAGGCGCCACACCAGCCGCGGCAGGTCCTTGACGTCGAGATTGGGATTGGGCAGAGTCACCCCGTTGAGCAGCTTCTGTAAGTCGTGAAAGCAGGTCGGCTTCTGCAGCTGCTCCCAGAGACGTGGCCGGCAGAGCGACTCGGGGCAGGTGAAGAACCTGGTGTTCGGGATTTGCAGTTTCGTCACCCCCGATCAACAAACAATACTCCCTAAAGGTAAGCATCACTACGCAAATCAAGGCTTTTTTTGCAAATCAAGAACGATGTTTCAAGAGACGTGTCAACCCTACATTCAACTATTCTGAGTCACCAATGCGGCACTCTATCGCCGCACCAGCCTGTCCCGTCCCAGCGAACTGTTGCGCCATCCACTCCAGCTGGCGGGCCACGTCATCCGAGCCGAGTCGTAATGCCCAGAGCCGGTGCAGGAGGTGCTGCTGCTGACGCTGCAGGCACCCTACCGGCGGGGGCAGGCGCGTACTCGGCGTTTCATCGACTGCCTGCTGGCTGATGCCGGCGCCCCGGACACTGCCGGTGGCGCCGCCTACGTTCGCGCCCAGGCCTTGAAATGCGCCTTGTGACGTTTTCTGCTGACTGACTGACAACGTATTTTGTTGTTGTTGTCAACATATTTTGGCTTTACTTGCAGTGTTATCTTGCAGTGTCAAAGACATGTTTTTCTGGAATCATTTGGGATTTTTAAAAAAGCTGGACTGGATAGAACGTTTGCTGTTCAATCGTTCAGTTGAATTCTTAAGCCAAGCCCTAAGGCTTAAGACATGCTCAAAGATAAGAACGTCAGGGCTGCGTGCATCCAGCATAAGTGTGTGTCTGTGTACGCGTCCATGTGCGTTTGCGCCCTATCAGGGGTCATAAGGAATGACTGTTTACTCACTCTATAGTCCTATCGTAGTGCCTCTGCAGCAGCTCCCAGCAGGCGGTGGAATTCTGCCAACAGTGAGTCTGCATTGTCGAGCTCGAACTGCTTTTACTGTTCGCCGGGTTCTCCATGGCAACCAGAGCGTCAAATGCCCTGTCCAGATGTCTGGACGCGTTAATTGCGTACTTAGACAGCACGGGAAAGTTGATGTGCTCCAGTCTGAACAGGATCTTCTGCAGCTGCTCGACGAAGTACCACGACTGGTCTTTTTCGTTCTTGTCTGGCTCTTCGCCTGGTCCGAACACGAAGCTGCTGAAGTTCATGGTGATGTACCGCAGTTGCAGTTGCCCCTCCGGACTGTCGATCAGCGAGTTGAAGGCGAACATGTCGACGAAGCCGAACAAAAAGGCGCGATTTCTGACCAGACCGCCTGGCCGGCTCTGACTGTCCAGCGCTCCGCTGATGTTCGCCAGCGAGGAGTTATGCTCCACCCGGAACAGGAAGTAGTGCTGCAGTTGCAAGTCCTCGGCTGGCCAAGCGGACGGGTCCCGGCTGACCGAGTACTCGTGCAGCTGTTTGGCAAGCAGGTGGCGGACGAGAAACTCCCGGACGAACATGTAGCAGTCGGATAGGATGAGGGCGACTCGCTGGAATATCTGCCTGTTCTCCTGCAGGTATATGAGCAGGCTCTTGGCATAGTAGCACTGCGGCTCCGGGATCTTCACGTAGCGAAACTCGGCGCTCTGCGGAATCAATGCGGGATGCAGGGTTTATCTATCTATCTATCTATCTATCTATCTATCTATCTATCTATCTATCTATCTATCTATCTATCTATCTATCTATCTATCTATCTATCTATCTATCTATCTATCTATCTATCTATCTATCTATCTATCTATCTATCTATCTATCTATCTATCTATCTATCTATCTATCTATCTATCTATCTATCTATCTATCTATCTATCTATCTATCTATCTATCTATCTATCTATCTATCTATCTATCTATCTATCTATCTATCTATCTATCTATCTATCTATCTATCTATCTATCTATCTATCTATCTATCTATCTATCTATCTATCTATCTATCTATCTATCTATCTATCTATCTATCTATCTATCTATCTATCTATCTATCTATCTATCTATCTATCTATCTATCTATCTATCTATCTATCTATCTATCTATCTATCTATCTATCTATCTATCTATCTATCTATCTATCTAGAAGTCCACTTTCTAGCCGTTATTTATCATTGTTAACGCCTCGGTAGTTCGCTAAGTGTTAAAAGTACTCCACTTGGAAATTGATCATTGAAAAATCTTTTTACGAAGCGTCAACAGAAACACCAAAATCAAATTAGTTTGATGACTGTCTTTGTGCCTCTCAAACTGGCTCTCAGTCTTTCCCAACCTGTTGCTACATTTTCCTATGGTTATGTACGATGATTAGCATGTAGTTTTTTACGTTAAATAGCGCAAATGGAAAAATAGGTATTCCGATGATCAGTGCCTGCGAGTCATTGTCTGCGCGGCGCTGGTTTAGTTGTCAGTGGGTGAGTGGGTCATTTAGTCAGTGGGTCTTTTAGTCAGTGGGTCATTTAGTCAGTGGGTCATTTAGTCAGTGGGTCATTTAGTCAGTGGGTCAGTGACAGTGGGTCTATGGGTCAGTGAGTCAGAGGGTCAGTGTGTCAGTAGGTCAGTAGGTCAGTGGGTCAGTGGGTCAGTGGGTCACTGGGTCACTGGGTCAGTAGGTCAGTAGGTCAGTGGGTCAGTGACAGTGGGTCATTGCGTCAGTCGTTCACTAACAGTGGGTCAGTAGGTTAGTGACAGTGGGTCAGTGGGTCAGTGGGTCAGTGGGTCAGTGGGTCAGTGGGTCAGTGGGTCAGTGGGTCAGTGGGTCAGTGGGTCAGTGGGTCAGTGGGTCAGTGGGTCAGTGGGTCAGTGGGTCAGTGGGTCAGTGGGTCAGTGGGTCAGTGGGTCAGTGGTTCAGTGGGTCAGGTGTCAGTAGGTCAGTGGGTCAGTGACAGTGGGTCAGAGGGTCAGTGGGTCAGTGGGTCAGTGGGTCAGTGGGTCAGTGGGTCAGTGGGTCAGTGGGTCAGTGGGTCAGTGGTTCAGTGGGTCAGGTGTCAGTAGGTCAGTGGGTCAGTGACAGTGGGTCAGAGGGTCAGTGTCAGTAATTATTGAAGCGAAATTGCAGCCGAAAGTGCCGCAGTCATATCCGGGTTTTAGCTGACAAGTTAGCCCAGCTCGTCACTAAAAGGCAGCCATTAGCCCAACCCAGTAACCCGATCCATCTTCAAGGACCAACGAAGCCCTCAGCAGTTCCCCTTTCGAATTAAATTTCCTTCTTTAGAGAGGGCTGTGAGCCGACTCGAAAGGAAAATAACCAAATTCGAAAAGAAATTTGACAAGCTTCTGAATTGAAGAAGCCCACCCGGGTTCTGAGAGAAAGCAGTGGCCCCACCTTCACTTCGGGCTGTCTGGGATGACTCTCTTTAGATGAAGTTCAAGCGACTCAGGTACTGCAATGAACTGGGAAGGCACTGTAGAGTCAGTACGTCTTAAAATAGTCTGCTGTGGTACTGAGAGAGGCAGGTAGACACAGGGAGACACAGGGAGACACATAGAGAGACACAGGGAGACACAGGGAGACACATGGAGAGACACAGGGAGACACAGGGAGACACATGGAGAGACACAGGGAGACACAGGGAGACACATGGAGAGACACAGGGAGACACAGGGAGACACATGGAGAGACACAGGGAGACACAGGGAGACACAGACAGAGTCAGGGAGACACAGGGAGACACAGGGAGACACAATGAGAGACACAGGGAGACACAGGGAGACACATGGAGAGACACAGGGAGACACAAGGAGACACAGACAGAGAGTCAGGGAGACACAGGGAGACACAGAAAGAGAGTCAGGGAGACACAGGGAGACACAGACAGAGTCAGGGAGACACAGGGAGACACATGGAGAGACACAGGGAGACACAAGGAGACACAGACAGAGAGTCAGGGAGACACAGGGAGACACAGAAAGAGAGTCAGGGAGACACAGGGAGACACATGGAGACACAGGGAGACACAGGGAGACGCAGGGAGACACAGGGAGACACATGGCGACACAGGGAGACACAGGGAGACGCAGGGAGACACAGGAAGACGCAGGGAGACACATGGAGACACAGGGAGACACAGACAGAGAGTCAGGGAGACACAGGGAGACACAGGGAGACACAGGAAGACGCAGGGAGACACAGGGAGACGCAGGGAGACACAGGGAGACACAGGGAGACACATGGAGACACAGGGAGACACAGGGAGACACAGGGAGACACAGGAAGACGCAGGGAGACACAGAGAGACACAGGGAGACACAGGGAGACACAGGAAGACGCAGGGAGACACAGAGAGACACAGGGAGACACATGGAGACACAGGGAGACACAGGGAGACACAGGGAGACACAGGGAGACACAGACAGAGAGTCAGGGAGACACAGGGAGACACAGGGAGACACAGGAAGACGCAGGGAGACACAGGGAGACGCAGGGAGACACATGGAGACACAGGGAGACACAGGGAGACACAGGGAGACACAGGGAGACACAGGGAGACACAGACAGAGAGTCAGGGAGACACAGGGAGACACAGGGAGACACAGACAGACGCAGGGAGACACAGGGAGACGCAGGGAGACACAGAGAGACACAGGGAGACACATGGAGACACAGGGAGACACAGGGAGACACAGGGAGACACAGGGAGACACAGACAGAGAGTCAGGGAGACACAGGGAGACACAGGGAGACACAGGAAGACGCAGGGAGACACAGGGAGACGCAGGGAGACACATGGAGACACAGGTAGACACAGGGAGACACAGGGAGACACAGGGAGACACAGGAAGACGCAGGGAGACACAGAGAGACACAGGGAGACACATGGAGACACAGAGAGACACAGGGAGACACAGGGAGACAGGCAAGGGGAGAAAGATGGAAAGAGGGTGACTCAAAAGCAACTAAAAGCGCGGAAGAAGTATTAAATATCTTTTCTCTCCCGTGCTTCACCTCACAGCTAAAATACTCGCAGGTAAAAAGCTTTTTAGAGCAGTGGCAATAAATCATGGGCAGGCAAATTCGGCCTCTCTAATGTTGAGCTGCCATGGGCTTCTAATTGTAAAGTTGGAGTCCAACTGAGCCTGACTGTGTCAGCTGCGCCAGGATGCGATCTGGGCAGAGTCAATATTGAATCTGCAGGCTCCGGTTTCCCTTGGTTGCCTTCTTTTTATTTATCTATTTGGCTGTCTGTCAGCGACTTTTCTGTGCTAAGCTGGGCAACATGCAGCTCTGTGGTCAGTGTGTGATTTGATTATTTATTACCTGTCAAATGCATTGACTGTGTGCTTACCTAGCTGTCTGTTCTAGTGCCTGTTTGTCTTAGTACCTGTCTGTCTTAGTGTCTGTCTGTCTTAGTGCCTGTCTGTCTTAGTGTCTGTCTGTCTTAGTGCCTGTCTGTCTTAGTGTCTGTCTGTCTTAGTGCCTGTCTGTCTTAGTGTCTGTCTGTCTTAGTGCCTGTCTGTCTTAGTGTCTGTCTGTCTTTGTACCTGTCTGTCTTAGTGTCTGTCTGTCTAAGTGCCTGTCTGTCTTAGTGCCTGTCTGTCTTAGTGTCTGTCTGTCTTAGTACCTGTCTGTCTTAGTGCCTGTCTGTCTTAGTGTCTGTCTGTCTTAGTGTCTGTCTGTCTTAGTGTCTGTCTGTCTTAGTGCCTGTCTGTCTAAGTGCCTGTCTGTCTTAGTGCCTGTCTGTCTTAGTGTCTGTCTGTCTTAGTACCTGTCTGTCTTAGTGCCTGTCTGTCTTAGTGTCTGTCTGTCTTAGTGTCTGTCTGTCTTAGTGCCTGTTTGTCTTAGTGCCTGTCTGTCTTAGTGTCTGTCTGTCTTTGTACCTGTCTGTCTTAGTGTCTGTCTGTCTAAGTGCCTGTCTGTCTTAGTGCCTGTCTGTCTTAGTGTCTGTCTGTCTTTGTACCTGTCTGTCTTAGTGTCTGTCTGTCTTAGTGCCTGTCTGTCTTAGTGTCTGTCTGTCTTAGTGTCTGTCTGTCTTAGTGCCTGTCTGTCTTAGTACCTGTCTGTCTTTGTACCTGTCTGTCTTAGTGTCTGTCTGTCTTAGTGTCTGTCTGTCTTAGTGCCTGTTTGTCTTAGTGCCTGTCTGTCTTAGTGCCTGTCTGTCTTAGTGTCTGTCTGTCTTTGTACCTGTCTGTCTTAGTGTCTGTCTGTCTTAGTGCCTGTCTGTCTTAGTGTCTGTCTGTCTTAGTGTCTGTCTGTCTTAGTGCCTGTCTGTCTTAGTACCTGTCTGTCTTTGTACCTGTCTGTCTTAGTGTCTGTCTGTCTTAGTGCCTGTCTGTCTTAGTGTCTGTCTGTCTTTGTACCTGTCTGTCTTAGTGTCTGTCTGTCTTAGTGCCTGTCTGTCTTAGTGTCTGTCTGTCTTAGTGTCTGTCTGTCTTAGTGTCTGTCTGTCTTAGTGCCTGTCTGTCTTAGTACCTGTCTGTCTTTGTACCTGTCTGTCTTAGTGTCTGTCTGTCTTAGTACCTGTCTGTCTTAGTGTCTGTCTGTCTTAGTGCCTGTCTGTCTTAGTGTCTGTCTGTCTGTCTGTCTGTCTGTCTGTCTGTCTGTCTGTCTGTCTGTCTGTCTGTCTGTCTGTCTGTATTAGTGTCTGTCTGTATTAGTGTCTGTCCGTCTGTCTGTCTGAATATCTGTCTAATCTTAGCATTTGTCTGTCCACCTGTCTACAGACTTTCTGTCATATCTAAAATCTCTGCATAAATGTAGCAGATGGGAAGGCATTCATAGGTTTGAATTCTCCAGCAATCAGTCCACGTGTTTACCAATGACCTGACTGACCCTGGAATCAAGGTTTGAGTTCGAATAGCCAAGATCAAACCCCTTGTGCTCAGCTCAGCCCCAGAGCTCTTATCATTTTGTTTCGCTAATCAAGCATGACGAAATTCCCTAGCGAATATCCGCTACCAGCGTGGCCTAAATATTTATTTTGAGTCTTTTACGAGCTAGTTTCTTTAAAATTTGTCTTAATTTTCTGTCAGCTTTCTGCAGAAAGTACAACTGCTTATTGCTAGATTTTTCTGTTCTGGAATTTTACACCCGAGAGGAAAATCAGAGCAACTGGAAATCCAATAGCCGCGGTGCAATGAGAACAGTAAAGGTTTGCACCTGCTCAAACTTTACAAGTGAGGTTTGCTGTCTGCGAGTGCCCGTACTGCAAAAAGACACGCCTGGGTCGCACAACTGAGAACAGTGCTTCCTGTAATCTCTCAGCGATACGGGGTGGGTTAATTGTGAGTGCATGTCAGCTACTGAGCAAGGGCTACCTTGAATAGAATGGCCATCTTGTTGTGACTGCGGTGTGAGCAGTGCAATTGAGTTCGCTCATGTCCGCCTCGGAAAGTCTCTGTGCAAACTGCTGACTCTGTTACAGTGATCTCTGACTCTCTGACTCCTGACTCTCTGACTCTCTGACTCTCTGACTCTCTGACTCTCTGACTCTCTGACTCTCTGACTCTCTGACTCTCTGACTCTCTGACTCTCTGACTCTCTGACTCTCTGACTCTCTGACTCTCTGACTCTCTGACTCTCTGACTCTCTCTAACTATCTGACTCTCTGACTCTCTGACTCTCAGACTCTCTGACTCTCTGACTCTCTGACTCTCTGACTCTCTGACTCTCTGACTCTCTGACTCTCTGACTCTCTGACTCCCTGACTCTCTGACTCTCTGACTCTCTGACTCTCTGACTCTCTCTAACTATCTGACTCTCTGACTCTCTGACTCTCTGACTCTCTGACTCTCTGACTCTCTGACTCTCTGACTCTCTGACTCTCTGACTCTCTGACTCTCTGACTCCTGACTCTCTGACTCTCTGACTCTCTGACTCTCTGACTCTCTGACTCTCTGACTCTCTGACTCTCTGACTCTCTGACTCCCTGACTCTCTGACTCTCTGACTCTCTCTAACTATCTGACTCTCTGACTCCTGACTCTCTGACTCTCTGACTCTCTGACTCTCTGACTCTCAGACTCTCTGACTCTCTGACTCTCTGACTCTCTGACTCTCTGACTCTCTGACTCTCTGACTCCTGACTCTCTGACTCTCTGACTCTCTGACTCTCTGACTCTCTGACTCTCTGACTCTCTGACTCTCTGACTCCCTGACTCTCTGACTCTCTGACTCTCTCTAACTATCTGACTCTCTGACTCTCTGACTCTCTGACTCTCTGACTCTCTGACTCTCTGACTCTCTGACTCTCTGACTCTCCGAGTCTCTGACTCTCCGAGTCTCTGACTCTCTGACTATCTGACTCTCTGACTCTCTGACTCTCTGACTCTCTGACTCTCTGACTCTCTGACTCTCTGACTCTCTGACTCTCTGACTCTCCGAGTCTCTGACTCTCCGAGTCTCTGACTCTCTGACTCTCTGACTCTCTGACTCTCTGACTCTCTGACTCTCTGACTCTCTGACTCTCTGACTCTGTCTATCTGACTCTCTGACTCTCTGACTCTCTGACTCTGTGACTATCTGACTCTGTGACTCTCTGACTCTCTGACTCTGTCTATCTGACTCTCTGACTCTCTCTGACTCTGTGACTATCTGACTCTGTGACTCTGTGACTCTGTGACTCTTTGATTCTCTGACTCTGTCTATCTGACTCTCTGACTCTGTCTATCTGACTCTCTGACTCTGTCTATCTGACTCTCTGACTCTCTCTGACTCTGTGACTATCTGACTCTGTGACTCTGTGACTCTGTGACTCTTTGATTCTCTGACTCTGTCTATCTGACTCTCTGACTCTCTGGCTCTTTGATTCTCTGACCCTGTCTATCTGACTGTCTAACTCTCGGCCTCCCTGACTCTCTGACTCTCTGACTCTCTGACTATCTGACTCTCTGACACTGATCTCTGACTCTCTTTAACGCGATCTTCAGTTCTCCACATTATTCCTTTTCCGAGCACTAAGCTCACTCTCCACAATCAGCTCCGAAAAAAGGGTTCACTTTCCTCCATAAGCAAACAGCTACAGCAGTGAGTGGAGCAAGTGGGTGTTGCTACCCGGGCAGAAGCCGCGCCAACACCGGCATGGGCGCTATACGCGGACAATAAACTGAAAGTGAGAAAAGCTCGGTGCGACAGACGCAGAAAGCTATTTACAATCGCGTTCCTTTTTAGAGGCCAAAAAGCTGAACTATGCAGTTGACTTAGCGAACTCCGACAATGCAAAACCGGAACTTAAATAGAAGCACACATACATGTAGTTATAGAATTCTGTGGTAAGCGGGTAACTAACAATCGGGGCTGAGCTCCCTCTCGATAAATTATTTGGATCTACTAGAGGATGAGAATGTGCATTTTCTTTATTTTCCCTTATGGGGCCTCATATTATTTTCTTTTTTTATTTCTTCTTCTGGACTGTCTTTTTGGCATCGTGCTTGGTTGCCAACATGGGCGGATTAACCTCGCGAAAAATGAGCGCACAGTAAACAATACGGAGGTTGATTTTTCCCATCTGGCAGGAGTAGATTCGGGCTTGCCCATAGACAATAGACAGACTGGAAAAAGGCAATCAGATTGATAAATTTTGATTTTCATACTGCATGAAAGTCCTTCTTTTTGCTGATGTCTATGGCCGAATTATCAACTCTTCTCTTCGGCCTTTTGGCGTTTTAAAATCACCTTTCTCTTTTATTCTTTCGTTGTTGACTGCACTAGATCTCAGGTTTTATTGTGTTGTCTATAGCAGGCTGATGACACAATTCCTAGAAGAACTGTGGACACAATTTCTAGAAGAACTAAGGATACAATCCGCAGAATTACGGACACAATCCCCAGAAGTACAGACAATACGCAGAGGGACTGCGGACACAATCCCCAGAAGTACGGACACAATACACAGAGGAACTAAAGACAATCCCTAGAAGTATGGACACAATCTCCAGAAGTACGGACACAATCCCCAGAAGTACGGACACAATCCCCAGAAGTACGGACACAATCCCCAGAAGTACGGACACAATCCCCAGAAGTACGGACACAATCCCCAGAAGTACGGACACAATCCCCAGAAGTACGGACACAATCCCCAGAAGTACGGACACAATCCCCAGAAGTACGGACACAATACCCAGAAGTACGGACACAATCCCAGAAGTACGGACACAATCCCCAGAAGTACGGACACAATCCCCAGAAGTACGGACACAATCCCCAGAAGTACGGACACAATCCCCAGAAGTACGGACACAATCCCCAGAAATACGGACACAATCCCCAGAAATACGAACACAATTCCCAGAAGTGCGGACACAATCCCCAGAAGTACGACAGTTGCCTCACCGTTTCGGCTCCATAAGGCAGGCTGGGGTGCAGCCCGTATCCAATGCACACAATTCTCAGCTGATTGCACGCCAGCACGAGCTGCGGCGACAGAGTGGGCGAGTACACTACGGCAACCCGACGGTCGTCGTCAGCACCGGCTGTCTGCAGCAGACGAACAAGACCCAGCAGGTCTCGCGTATTGGTGTACACCACCTGTACAGGCAGATAATTAGGCTGGTGCCTCAGCTCCTGCATCAGCTTAGACACATAGTGCTGCAGCACGATGGACTTCTTAACGTAGCTCTGCGGCTTCAGGCGTGCAGCGATGGGCCGGCTTGGCTCCAGAATCAGCAGCGACTTCAGGCCGGGCAGCGGGCTGGACGCGTTCTCAACCACGGCAGCGGTTGCCAGTAGCAACAGGAAAAACAGCAACGCTCCCGTAGCCTGAGGGGGCGCTGCCGACCCCATCGGGTCCATGGGTTGACCTGAAAGCGGCGGCCCTACAAAAAGGAGCCCCCTAAGGGTTGAAAAAAATATTCTGATCTGTTTCTGAAGCCGATCGGCTCTTCTATCTATCTGGTTAATCAATTTGCCAATCAATGACCCGTTTGCGTATAGAGTATTATTAGTTCTGAACTCCGCCTTTCTGCATGGGATGAAAGCTGCTCACAGCTGGCAATTCAGCTGCCTGTTCGATTGGCTCAGCGCTGTTGAGAAGGGGGTGTGAAATTGCTCAGCGAAGGCCAAGCCGTCAAGAAAGAGAATTGGGAGTTGGTTGGCAAGAATCCCTTCTTTTGCTTTCGAGAACTCAGCCAACCATGGCGAGGGGAGCCTGGACAATTTCATTCAGTTCTCTAAGACCGGCTTGAACCAATGAGGACTTTCCAAGCAGTTGACAAATCTCCCATCGGGAAAGCGCCGTATGGGGTAACGTTGGTCCCTGTCTAACCCTATATCTCCCCAGTCCTCTGCTGTCCCCCCGGAGTCCTCATTGCAGTTTCGATTTACTTTCACAAGTGGCCCAGCTGGAATGGAGAGTCTGACCATAAGAAGGACTTCGATGGCGCTGCTCAAAGTAAAGAATTCCGGGTCCACGAAAACTTGGAAAGAACTGCTGGCAAACAAACTGTTAACGCCTATAATACTTGTACACTATGCATGCTCGGAAAACTTATGTTTCGGAACTTTATGTATGTACATTGGTAAAGGAGAGAAACTTCTTACAAAATTATGACAAAGCGTGTCTTTACTTTTGTGCATTGATCTAGGAGCGGATCTTGGGGTGAATCAAGGGACAGATCTAGGGGCGGATCTAAGCAGAATCTAAGGGTGGATCTAGGGCGGATCTAGGTGCGGATTTAAGGTGGATCTAGGTGCAGATCTAGGGTGGATCTAGGTGCGGATCTAGGTGCGGATCTAGGTGCGGATCTAGGGCGGATCTAGGTGCGGATCTAGGGCGGATCTAGGGGCGGATCTAAGCAGAATCTAAGGGTGGATCTAGGGCAGATCTAGGTGCGGATTTAAGGTGGATCTAGGTGCAGATCTAGGGTGGATCTAGGTGCGGATCTAGGTGCGGATCTAGGTGCAGATCTAGGGTGGATCTAGGTGCGGATCTAGGGTGGATCTAGGTGCAGATCTAGGGTGGATCTAGGTGCGGATCTAGGTGCGGATCTAGGTGCGGATCTAGGGCGGATCTAGGTGCGGATCTAGGGCGGATCTAGGGGCGGATCTAAGCAGAATCTAAGGGTGGATCTAGGGCGGATCTAGGTGCGGATTTAAGGTGGATCTAGGTGCAGATCTAGGGTGGATCTAGGTGCGGATCTAGGTGCGGATCTAGGTGCAGATCTAGGGTGGATCTAGGTGCGGATCTAGGGTGGATCTAGGTGCAGATCTAGGGTGGATCTAGGTGCAGATCTAGGGTGGATATAGGTGCGGATCTAGGGTGGATCTAGGTGCAGATCTAGGGTGGATCTAGGTGCGGATCTAGGGGCGGATCTAGGGGCGGATCTAGGCGCGGATCTAGGTGCGGATCTAGGGGCGGATCTAGGCGGGGATCTAGTAGGGGCGGATCTAGGGGCGGATCTAGGGGCGGATCTAGGGGCGGATCTAGGGGCGGATCTAGGGGCGGATCTAGGGGCGGATCTAGGGGCGGATCTAGGGGCGGATCTAGGGGCGGATCTAGGGGCGGATCTAGGGGCGGATCTAGGGGCGGATCTAGGGGCGGATCTAGGGGCGGATCTAGGGGCGGATCTAGGGGCGGATCTAGGGGCGGATCTAGGGGCGGATCTAGGGGCGGATCTAGGGGCGGATCTAGGTGCGGATCTAGGGGCGGATCTAGGGGCGGATCTAGGGGCGGATCTAGGGGCGGATCTAGGGGCGGATCTAGGGGCGGATCTAGGGGCGGATCTAGGGGCGGATCTAGGGGCGGATCTAGGGGCGGATCTAGGGGCGGATCTAGGGGCGGATCTAGGGGCGGATCTAGGGGCGGATCTAGGGGCGGATCTAGGGGCGGATCTAGGGGCGGATCTAGGGGCGGATCTAGGTGCGGATCTAGGGGCGGATCTAGGGGCGGATCTAGGGGCGGATCTAGGGGCGGATCTAGGGGCGGATCTAGGGGTGGATCTAGGGGCGGATCTAGGGGCGGATCTAGGGGCGGATCTAGGGGCGGGATCAATAAAAAGCGCCCCTGAGGAGTGCCACCAGCAGAGAAAATGTTCCAAGCACAATAACAAGTGCAAGTGCGACCTAACAGTCTGCCTGCTCCCTGCTCCCAGCTTAAACCCTGAGTGCAGCTCGACGTCCCCATGATTGCGCTGTGTCCTAAGTGTGCCATCCATAAAAACCTAAACCACCCATCTAAGCCAACACCGGTAAGGATCTGCCTTTTCATTCTCCTTATAATGACTTGTTGCTTTCTACAGTTGGCTTGGTCAGCAGAATATTTTCGATTCTACATATACTAGTATACGGCACTTTGAGCCTAATTTTTTCATTCCTTGCCCAGCTTGGGAAATCAAGCGGGACTTGCTGGTCGACATCTCTTACGGGATGGCTTCGGCATTCCATAAGCGCGGCCTGCCCTGAAGGCGTTCCATTTGGGCCCAGGCGGATACCGTATGCATGTTACGAGCGTAGGCCAGAGCGCAGTGCCGATCCGTGGGGATTTGAATTCACCCTGATCCAGTTGTCATACAGTCTCACTGACACGGCGGTTATACTGTAGAAGACACAATTTGGCTTTTTTTGCTGGAGGCATCTCTCTTAAGATTGCCGACAGTTTTGCATATTTATGCAGCATGCAGTCTATTGCAGGCGTGCGTCCATTACGAATGCTGTAAGCCCGAATCCGAATCTCTAAAGCCTACGGAGTTCGGTGTAAAGGGTACTGCACTCTCGTATTTTCTTTGAATGCTTCAGGACGCGAGTGCTCACATCCTCCCGGAATCTGGAGTTTTAGGCTGCACCTAGATAGACACCAGCCTCCTGCAGCTAGCTAGGCGTCAGGATGCTAAGACACCAGCCTCCTGCAGCTAGCTAGGCGTCAGGATGCTAAGACACCAGCCTCCTGCAGCTAGATAGCGTCAAGATGCTAAGACACCAGCCTCCTGCAGCTAGATAGCGTCAGGATGCTGACACCATCCTGCAGCTAGCTATAGGCGTCAGGATGCTAAGACACCATCCTGCAGCTAGCTATAGGCGTCAGGATGCTAAGACACCATCCTGCAGCTAGCTATAGGCGTCAGGATGCTAAGACACCAGCCTCCTGCAGCTAGCTAGGCGTCAGGATGCTAAGACACCAGCCTCCTGCAGCTAGCTAGGCGTCAGGATGCTAAGACACCAGCCTTCTGCAGCTACAATCCACCACCCACCACAGACCCCCCTCCCGTCCCGAAGTACACGTAACGACCATGCACACCAACCAATCACAGCACAAAGGGGAGAGAGCTGAGAAAGCTGCATGGCTGGCACCATGGCCCAGCCAATCAGCTCTGCGCAGCTCCCAGAGCCTGGGCTAAAAAATAATAAATTATTACTGCCTGCAAATATAAATTAGGTCAAGGCTGCAGACGAGAGCATGGGGGGATGCAGACGCACTGAACCATGCAGCGACTGAAAATTGCAGAAAATAACCCATTTATGTATACATGTACATGTAAAAGCGTATATAGCAAGTCCTTATGCATTCAACCTCGACGACGTCTACATGTAAGATGAGGTTTACATGTATTCTATATTCTTACGCATTTGATATGCTCCCTATACTAGTATTCGCACCACCAAAATTACTCAGTATTGCATTGTTATTCAACCCTATAACAGGACGCATAATAAAATGACTTTAAAGAAGTTGAACGGAGCACAAAAGGTTCTCAAAAGATGCATGGTGCAATCTGACTTTCCGGCTTTAAGGCTCATTCACACTGCCATCAAAAGAGCCACCAATTTACACGAAAAAATGTACCAAGGAATAAAATTTTATGTGCAAGTTGTGTAATCACGCAAAATTTAATCGTACATGTATTTGATGGCGAAGCGGAGATGGTAATGGACTGAAGGAAAACTGCAAGGTGACTAGAGGAAAAAATGTTTTGGGTTTTTATCAGCTAAAAATTTGAATATTACTTAGCAGTAATTAAACACTGATAAAATTTTGTTATTCTATTTATGTGGCCATTAGAATCTATTCGGTCGTGGGTCTCCCTAAAACACGCACCGCACCGCCCCGAACCGCTACACATTATAACATTTTTTGTCAATGCAGTATTTAATTGTAAAGAAAACTATTTGTTGTACGAGTAATGGAATAAATATCTTTAATTATTATTATAAATATCTTTAATTATTATTATAAATATTGTTATTATTTTTTATATTCTTGTTTTCATTTTTTTATTAATTATTAATAATATCACTTATTATTCACCGAATTTTATATTTCATAGTAAAAAAACTTAATTTAATAAAAACTTTGAAGCTTAACAGAAAACGCATTTTGAAGTGTCTTCAGTTATAGTCCAATTTGTTTTAATGTGTAGCGCTGCAGGGCGGTGCGGGGCGTGTTTTAGGGAGACCCTCGGTCGTTGCAGTTTCTTATAAAATTAAGCTGACATCAAATGAATGAGAAAACTTGATAAATGTTTTCGTTGTTTTCCTGTTAATAATGGCATAGTAGACGGCCTCCCGTTAGCGTCTTTTTATCATCAAGTGCCTTACTTTGTGAGCTTGTAGAGCTAAATCAGCAGATGGCTGACGACGAATTGGAAGAGGACATCACAGGGAATGGAAATGGAATCAAATTGGAAGAGTAAGTAGGGATTTTTAGGCTACTAATATACTTTGTCTTTATGAGCTTATTTTAGTATTTTTTCGTATATAATACTGATCTTTTAATAGAAAATGAAATAAAAACGATAGATGTAATTTTATAAATGATATCACAAACACAATTTGTTACTAAAATTAAATAAATATTTGAATACAAAATTTTAGTTGTTTTCCTTTCATTTTATTTTATTCCAATGCATAATTTCTATATTTCTTAAAAAAACACGAGTTCTTACCTTTTTGACTTGAATTGGCTCACTGGATTCCCTAACTGCGATAGGCCTATCTAAGACTAAGACGTTAAGAAGTATAATAAAAACTGGTTTTGTACCATAGTCAAGAAGGTGGCACAGTGTGCGCCGGAATAATTTTTTGGGGACAATTTGTGCATGTGCACCATCTATGTGCCATCTATGCACCATTTGTGCGCTCTGTGTGCCATCTGTGCGCCACTCTTCACAAGTAGAGTTTTCTAAGAAAGGCCTTCGTACAAAAGCCTTTTTAAAATGTTATGCATATTTTCATTTTAAACAAACTTAAATTATACCTACAAATAGGGTAATGCAAAATTGACATTTTTAGCAATTATTTATACTAATTTTATTTACTGTTAATTTTAAAGAAGCAAAAAGTTTATCACTGACTTTCTAGACTATACAAATCTCCTTTATTTTATGTAAAATGGTTAATTTGCATTATAATTTTCATGCATGTTAGGAACCTTATGCGCCACATGCGCTAGGGACCTCAGTGTGCGCTATGATTGTGGGCGCATGACCAAGACCGCCACACACCAAGACCACCACAGCTCTTATTGGCTACTGGAATTGAGGGGGAGCTACTAATCTTCCAGCATTGCTATTGGTTGTGATGGGTTGTGGAGTTAGATGAGGAAGAAGCGTCCCAAGATTGGTCACAAATAAGTGGCCCAAAATGATTGCAAGTCAACCAGGGCAATTTTAACAATATCTTTAACAAAACCACAATTTGTTACTTTTAGCAGTAGATGAGCATGAATAATGCTTTTGATAGCAAAAGCTTGAGTAATTAGATTTAACTTCACTTTCAAAAAAGTGCCTCTCAAAATGCAATTGCAGGTTGCTGTAATTTGAAAAGTTTTTTACGAGCTCGCACATTCGTATATTCTGCGTCTGGGTGCGTAGTGCATTACGGACAAACAAATCTAAGCGTCTTGATATGTGCTATGGTATGTGGATTTAGAGGTGCCATTCATTTTGACGAAGGTTTACATGTATTTTGACGAAAGCAAGTTAACAACTATCGTTCACTCACATAACAGAAAAAGCGCATCTTAGGCCCAATGCCTATGATATGTTACATGTCTGGAAATGTATAAGCACAAGCACTGTGTGTATTTTATTGTGTACTCAAAGCCGGGAATTTCAGAGAAAGCAAAGGGAGGGGATGAGAGTAAATTTACATGCACATGTAATGAGAGAATATATGGAGAGGGGTTAGGAGATCTCGATCTCTCTCTCACTCTCTCTGTCTCACTCATTTCACACCCACTCCCATACTGACACACTCTCTCACTCTCACTCTCTTACTCACTCACTCACTCACTCACTCACTCACTCACTCTCTCGCTTTTAATTCATTTCTGAATTTCAGGCACTATAATAAATTACAGCATTTTTCACACATTTGATCTTTTGCCTCCGATTTTTAAATGCAAATATCCTTTACTCTCGCGCACTGCGGCAACTTTGCACAGGTATAGTGTGAACTACATGTATATGCATTTTTTCAAAGGGTACTGATTGATAAATACTGATTTTGACAATTCTGACATCTCTTCAAAATATAACAAACTTATTGATACATTTAATGTAATAAATGTAATACAGAGATGCACGTATGTGCATATGAGTGCAAGGTACATGTACATGTACACATTATCTAATCTATCTGTGACGTTTTTTCTAGCCGATCAGGAATTATCAATAGCAGTCAAATTTTTGCAGCTGAAATCACATTCAGTGTTAGGCAAAAAGGAAATATTTGCAAAATCAAAAAGCCATTTTTAAAGCACTGCAAACTGTGGTCTGAGCCTTGCCGCTTGCAAATAAGTATTGCGGTGCAATGCGCTCCGTTTATATTTCGGGAGTCCATGCGGTGGAGATGCTTGAATTAGGTGAAAAATCTGCAAACTTGAAGATATCAGTGGATAGGGCAGATCAAAGGGAGATTTGCGAACAAATTGTTAGAAAACAATGGTTGCATACTTTTGCAAAATGCTTGCTGCATTCATCTGTTAGTACAGTTGTAGCTAGTATCGGACATGCGAAATATGCAAAATACCATAAGATCGGACCAATGGCACAATCATTTTTTATTTTAGATAGACTTCTTTTAGTCCCATCAAAGTTTGCATGTACTTCTGAGGTCATGACCTCATGCTCATGCTATACTTGGCAGATCCAGGTTTTCGCTCCTGCAGGGACCTCGCTTGGTTGCACTATTACACATGGGAACACCAACTGCAATATAGATGCCACGCCCACATACGCTCGTACGTTGCTCAGAATTTAATTGAATTCAATCTGATCACACTATATTGAATACCCGCAGCTATTTTGGAATATTTGATAGCTATATCTCTAATGCCGGTCCCTCGTAAAAAATCTGTTACTATCCAAATCTTTTTTGTGCCCTCCTTTTGAACTCAGTACATTAATTGGAACTCACAGTTATATATACAAACAGTTTTTTTAAGCTCGACTCGAGTCCATGCAGTTCAGGGGTTGCACCCAGAGGGGGAGGGGTCAAGGGAGGAAAATTCCGGGGTCTGCCCCCTCTTGCCAGTGCCACCTCTCTCCGTAACACCCCCCCCCCCTAAAATTTTTTGAGTGCGCCCCTCGTTCCATTTAAAATTTATGGCTTGGTATTTTAAAAATGCACAGCCATTGCATATAGCCTATAAGCGATGAATTTCAGAACCTATAAGAGATAACAAGTTAAGTACAGCTGTTTTTGTTACTATACAATCTATTCGTGGTAACTGGGTGGAGAGTATTTGCTTCCTGTCTTGATTTAATAAGAACCCTGAGACAGTTGGCTAACCAAGCCAGCTGTCAATGCATTCATTCTAAAAAGTGATAAATTTTTGTTACCTTGCCTGACAATATGCTATTGCTGGAGTAGCTAATTTATGATAGTGTTATGCAAAGCTGGAAAAGACGTCGCTTTGATTTAAACTATCAGAAGGAGAGACAAAGATGTGGTAGAGAGGGATCACAAACAGAGATGGGGTCGTGTATTGAAATTAAATTTGAACTTTTTTGCGCAAGCTATTCTGTGCGCAGTTTAAACAGTGATTATGCAATCTAGTAGTTCTACCTCATTAGTACATGCAGATATAGTAATTTTAGCATATTATTAGAGATTTAGTATATTTAGACTAGAGCACTATGGACAAGCAAACATACAAATCTTAGAGATTTAGTATATTTGGATTTTAAGAAAATCGGTCAAGGACAGTGAGCTCTAGAGCTTTATAGACAAGCAAGCAAACAAACCTTAGAGATTTAGCATATTTGGATTAGAGATTAAGTATAAATAAGTGCCACATTGAGTTAGGGCTCGAGATGACCTATGGATCTGGCAGCACATTTCGCTTTAAGCACGGTGTAAAAGTTTAAGATCTTGTTATTCGCGCTCACAAGCCAAATGTGCCCCCACCTCCACAATCCAGCAGGGGGTGCAGTGAAATAAAACTGGAGGGGCAGTGGATAAGATGCAAGCAAATTTAGCGAATATGCAGATTTTTTCTTTTTTACCTGTGGGCCACATATGGACTGAAATAAAAGTGCAGAATGTAATGGCATGCAAAAAATGATGGCGTTTAGAAGGTAATAATTAATAGCTTTACCTGTGCACTGCATATGGACTGAAATAAAAGTGCAGAATGTAATGGCATGCGAAAAATGATGGCATTTAGAAGGTAATAATTAATAGCTTTACCTGTGCACGGCATATGGACTGAAATAAAAGTGCAGAATGTAATGGCATGCAAAAAATGATGGCGTTTAGAAGGTAATAATTAATAGCTTTACCTGTGCGCCGCATATGGACTGAAATAAAAGTGCAGAATGTAATGGCATGCGAAAAATGATGGCATTTAGAAGGTAATAATTAATAGCTTTACCTGTGTGCCACATATGGACTGAAATAAAAGTGCAGAATATAATGGCATGCGAAAAAATGATAATGAGGGAGCTATTTGCTAAGCAAGCAATGAATTGAGATTTATAACTCGATTTAAGTAAAATGGTTAATTATTAAAAGTTGCCACTTGAATCAGGCAAAACGGGAGAGATCGCAATCAATTCTGCTGCGCATCATCCTCGCCCTCTTGCTGCCATCCAGGTTGCGCATGAATATGGCTGCAGGCCCGGAGAAATGCAGCAATCGACATAGTGCCCTCTCTCAGGTGTCGGCAGAATGTCTCAAAGCAGACATTCACTCGCGCGTACCTAGCATGTACTTGCTGGTGGTGCGTGACAGCTTGGCCTTGATGAACTTGCTGCAGCAGACGTAGCACCCACTCTGCATCACGCTGAAGCAGGGTCAGCAGAAGATAGAAATTAAGCGCTTTCTCTCCAAACTTGTTGAGCTGCGCGTGCCAAGCCTCCACGGCATTGTTCATCCTTGTGAACCGCTCAAAGACGCAAATGGCATCCCGGTCCCACACAGGGTGCTGTAGCCAGGTTGCACGCACATATTCCGTTAGCTCTAGAAGGCGCTGATTCTCTCCTGCCATTGCAGTGCAGGCTGCAAGGCCATCTAGCATGCAAGGAGCCAGCAGACAAGGAATCGAAAGCAGCATGCATACTAATAACTTTACCGCAGGGGAAGTCGCATACTGCACCTGCAATCCAAGAGACTGGACTCGCCTGAAAACAGCCTGGCAGTAATGAAAAAAGCAGCCACGAACTTGGGCTGCTGGATAAACTAGCCGAATGGCTTGCCAGGCGGCTGACTCAAAGTCGCAGATAAATTGGACAGGTGCATTACCAGTCAACTCCCATACCTGCCGGAAGCAGGCTTGGTAGTCAGCCTGAGCCTTACCTGACATCAGAAAGAATGCCAGTGGTACCAGACGCTCTTGATTGTCGCAGCGAATGGCTCCATGAAGGCTGTACAGCTGCATGAAAGGCGCCTTGACAATGCTGAATGTGCCATCACAGTGCAGAATGCGTCGTGTGGACAGGATCTCCCGTTGTGTTGCAGACATGAAGACAAAGTGCCATCCATTTGTCTCTGGCACAGTAACGTCCTGCAAATGGAACTCTGGGGGCACGTGCTCGGGATCAACCTGAAAATGGATGTTAGCTGGCTCCGCGGGGCGGCTTTTTTTACGAGAATAATTAGCATTGCGACTTAAGGAATCTATATTAATCACTGCCTGCACTTCTTGGGGGAGCTCTCTTACTTTCTCCTCAGCGATGATGCCAGCAGATTTGAATGGCGCTCGCTTTGCTTCCGTTTTTACCTGAGCTGCAATACGTGGTTTTTTAACTGGCTGATCGACTGGATCGCAGGTGTGCTCTTTCAAGGCTTCAATGGTTCCGTCTTGTCGCTTGACGGCTGAGCCCAGGCATTTCGGTGCAGTTTTGTTGCAACGGTAGTAAGTGTTGCCATTTCGCCGGCTCTTGACATGCATCAAGCAGCCAAGATCACGCCTGACGTACTGCACCAGCAAGTCTTTGCCGTGGCTGAATCCAGCACCTGGAAAATGCTCAAAAGCCTGCGGCGATGGGCTACGAGGCGGCGCCAACTCTGCTGGAGGCTCGTGAATTGATTCTTCAAGCACAGGTTCAGCATCAACGAAATCGGGATACTGAAATAAAAACCTCTCTTCCACTTCTACATGAGGGACTGGAAGCAATGGCTCCTCTTGGTCAATAGGCTCACCACCTGGTCCTGATCCTAGAAAGGTTGGCGGCACAGTAGCTGCTGGGGCAGCTGAAGGTGCAGATGAAGGCACACCTGTAGTTGGCCTAAGGCATCGGTTGCACAGCCAGAAAAACTCGCGTACACGTTTCATCGCAGCGTACTGCTCCGGTGTAACGCGACTGTTACACGCACGATGCTGCCATTCGCTACACTGCGAGCACTCAATAGCTTCCTCTCCATTGACAACAGGCTGTACACACACTACACATAGGTATGCACCTGCCATTTTAATGATATTTCTTGATCAAAAACTATTTAAGCTCCGATATCAGATAATCAGTTTTTATTGTATAGATATGCTATTCTAATACAATTATAGATAAACAGAAAATTCAAATTCGGGGCGTATCAGTGGAGGATAACTGCTATTTGATGAGCGCCCAGCCAATGAGAGTTCTGGCATTTTTGGAAGAGCGATCAATCCACTGCCAAAAATGAATTTTATGGTAAAAAATCACTGTTTCTTACCCACTGTTTCACCCACTGTTTCACCCACTGTTTCACCCACTGTTTCACCCACTGTTTCTCACCTATTGTTTCTCGGAGAGTGGATAGAGTGAGAGTGGAGAGAGGGTGGGAGTTGAAAGAGAGGCTGAAAGTGGAGAGAGGGTGAGAGTTGAAAGAGACTGAGAGTAGAGGCTGAGAGTAAAGAGAGGCTGAAAGTGGAGAGAGGGTGAGAGTAGAGGTAGGGTGAGAGTGGAGAGAGGGTGAGAGTGGAGAGAGGGTGAGAGTGGAGAGAGGGTGAGAGTGGAGAGAGGGTGAGAGTGGAGAGAGGGTGAGAGTGGAGAGAGGGTGAGAGTGGAGAGAGGGTGAGAGTGGAGAGAGGGTGAGAGTGGAGAGAGGGTGAGAGTGGAGGGAGGGTGAGAGTAGAGAGAGGGTGAGAGTGGAGAGAGGGTGAGAGTGGAGAGAGGGTGAGAGTGGAGAGAGTGTGAGAGAATTAAAGAGAGACCTCGAGCAGCAGTGTCGGAAAATATTTCAAAGTGGAGGGGGGCTATTGTTGGAAGGGCACATTGCACATAATTTCTTTTAATCTAAGGGCACTCAAACTCCTGATGTTAGCTATATCAGTTTGTGAAATTGTCCTCTCCTCTCCTTTCCTCTCCTCTCCTCTCCTCTCCTCACCTCTCCTCTCCTCTCCTCTCCTCTCCTCTCCTCTCCTCTCCTCTCCTCACCTATCTCCTCTCCTCTCCTCTCCTCTCCTCTCTCCTCTCCTCTCCACTCTTCTCTGTTCTCTCCTCTCCTCTCTCTTCTCTTATCATCTCCTCTCCTCTCCTCTCCCCTCTCCTCTCATCTCTCCACTCTTATCATCTCCTCTCCTCTCTTAGCTCGTATCAGCTCTCATCTCCCTTTTCCTCTCCATTCTCTTCTCCCTTCCCTTGTTCTCTCCTCTCTCTTATATCTCGACTCTCCTCATTCCTCTCCCCTCTCCTATTTTATCTCTTTTCTCGTCTACTCTCTTCTCCTTTATTCCTTAGCCTCTCCTTTCTCCTACGCTCGTACTCGTATAGTTCTCTTCTCTATTCCCTATCCTCTCCCTTCTCTTGCCTGCAATCATCAGGGACTCCTGGGCACGTTTTGCTTAGGGGGCCCACGGAAGCAGACCCAGAAGGGCAGTCATTGCGCCACGCTAGGTTCTTAATCTGGCCCTTGAGGTAAAAAGTTTGCTGACCCCTGCACTAAAAGCACTAGGCTTAGGCACATTAGATAAAACTATAGTGAATGGGATTGAGAACAACATTAACTATTATATCAGCCCTTAGCTTCCAAGACTCAGAAAAGCCAAAGCCGAAAACTGGCCAACACTTGCTTAAAATTCAAAAAGGGCACTTGATGGATCATGCTAAAAAGTGGGGGGGGGGCTCCAGCCCCTGTGACCCCTGGTTCTGACCACCCCTGACCTCGAGAGATGATTTCCTGATCCAATTTAGTTGTACAGAGCATGGATATACATGTATCTATCACACAATGCGCATACTATGTACCAGGTCGATCATTGCCAATTGATTGCATGGTAAATTAAAAGCAAGTGTAGCGATATGACTGTCCGTCTGTTGTATGGTTAGGGATCAGAACTGCATGTTACATGCACGAGTACACTGGTAGCCAATGTGATATATAGTACAAATGTACAATTGTAGCTAATATTCGTTCAAATAGTTTTAGAACGTATTTTTTAATAAACAGGGAGAACATCCGAAATCAAAGTAAACAATTACATGTACATGTGATGTGCATGCATTTTTGTGCCATACATTTTGATTGTATTAAGAGCGATCAGAGTAACTTTTGAGTGAGTGATCAGTGTGCAAGTGAGTGAGTGAGCAAGTGAGATACATGTAGAGGGTGAGAGAGTGAGTGAGTTAGTGATTGAGTGATTTAAAGTGAGCATGAAAGCTGCTTTACAGGCCTCGTACAACTCAATCAAGGCCCAGCTCGTACAAATCACGGACTACTTTAGTGTCGTTTTTATAAAAAGCCTGTACATGTACACATAATAAAAATGGTATGGCTGCACGACTCACGACTCACCAGTCTGCCTGCCTGCGATCAAATTGGCAAATTTGCATTGGCAATCAGACATGCTCGAATCACACATGAAAACTCACATTATAACAAATTATAACAATGATAACTAACTCAAGGACCACATTCAAAACTGCGAATTAAGAATGCAGTTAAGTCAAGAGCCTTTTTTCACAGCTTTCTACTAATAGTAGCTGTTTATTTAGGATTGATAGTTCCTTTACAATTCAAATTGAATGAAAAAACGAGGAGGGCTCACTCACCCACCCGGCCCGCTCACCGGTTCCTCTCTTGCGGCCTTGTCGTCCCCATTTCACCCCTCCCCCAGCACCATCCAATAACATGGCGAGCCAAATTCCTCCCCCTAGCTCTCCCAAGTGTGGCAGTCTTGGTGTGTGGCAGTCTTGGTCCTACGCCTGATTGTGCGCCAAGTGCGCCAAGGACCCCTTGTGTGCGCTGCGCTTGTATGCCAATGTGCGCCGAGACCTTTTGTGTGCACAGGAATTTCCCCCCTCAAAGGCCACCTTCCTGACTATGGGTTTTGTATAGGTTATAGAAAATAATGGCAATGCCCATGTTCCTTCTGAATTCAAAACAATTTATAAAAAAGGTACTAATATTTCTTTTTTCTTATAAAATCATACATTAAGTGAAAGAATAATAAAAATAATTATCTAGGTATAAGAAAAATGGAATTTTTTTATTTATTAAAAAAGCTTTATCAATAATAAAAAAATATTTCAGATATTAGAGTAGATGATTAAAAAAGCTTTATTAGGGGGCCTTGAGGTGGGGATAGAGAAAGAAAATAGAAATTTGGATTTGGAAAAAAAGTTGGGGGTTTTCTTTGAAACCAGTAGCATTGCATTCGCGCAAATGAAGCTGGAAAATTGTGCAGACAAATCACAACAAAATTTCTTTCTCCTTGAAACGAAAAATTATATTGGTTTTTCCCATATTATAATCGTTTCCTTCTGCCAACAGTTCAGGAAGACAACGAACAATGGACTTGATGGTAACTTTCTCTGTGTGATCTCTAGAGTCACATTCTCAAACTTCAGGCGAGGATCTTTCCTCTTCAATCAGTATATTTTATAAGCTAGCACACTGTACGCGAGCAACGAGGAATAGGAGCAGTAGGGAGAGAGAGTGGGATTTCGAGGCCCAATAGGCAGTGTCGGTCAGAGGTTGTGCATGCATCACGCGAGGGTCGCATGGCTGGGCTTCTTGCTCGCCGATCATCAGGACTATTTTTAGGCATGCAGATCTTGTGCATCTGGGGAGTTGCTGCCAAGGCTGGATGCTTGTTCACGCATCACGCGCGTGTCGGCTGATTTCTCCCATCCTCTTGCTAACGGCGCCTTCGTTTCACTTCAGTCGCTCTTTTTTCAGGGAAGCGAGGCCCTCCGAGCTCTGTTGAAAATAAGCTTGGAGCAATGATGACATGGCGTACAGTTGTGCATTTGCTTGCGATTCGCAGTCCCACTTGGTAACTTGCAGTTGAGTTGATGTTGTTGAAACACGAAACTTGGTCAAGGGGCAAAGTGAACTTGTGACAACAGTGGATGAATTGTACCAGCATATCCTCTTGACTATTTAATCAGATCTGAGAGGGGGATTCACGTGAACTCGGAAACTCGACAAATTGAATGGGCTTTTCGATGCCCTAAACAGTGACGCAAATAGGACTGGACACGGAGACTCGACAAATTGAAACAGCGTCTGGTAGACAGTCAGATCGGGATGCTGGCTGAAGGTACATTGCAGTTAAATAGGACGTCGGAAAAATACCGTCTTGACCAAATTGATTGTGTAGATCTCTCAACGAAAGTTTCTTCTTGGAAGGGTAAACTGCGTCGCTTCTTGATCTTCGTCCATTGGTCTTGTCTAGTTCGAAGTTTTCCTTTACTGAAGGCAGGAAAGTCTCAGTTCTTGATTCATTCGGATGGCTGTTGAAGACATGCAGCAGAGCGGTAACTGCATGGTGCCTGAGACTTCTGTCTAGCGGCGACTCACGAGGTCAGTGGAACCAATTGAAATGACAATTTATATGGGTTTTTCCCATATTATTCGTTTCCTTCTGCCAACAGTTCAGGAAGACAACGAACAATGGACCTGATGGTAACTTTCTCTGTGTGATCTCTAGAGTCACATTCTCAAACTTCAGGCGAGGATCTTTCCTCTTCAATCAGTATATTTTATAAGCTAGCACACTGTACGCGAGCAACGAGGAATAGGAGCAGTAGGGAGAGAGAGTGGGATTTCGAGGCCCAATAGGCAGTGTCGGTCAGAGGTTGTGCATGCATCACGCGAGGGTCGCATGGCTGGGCTTCTTGCTCGCCGATCATCAGGACTATTTTTAGGCATGCAGATCTTGTGCATCTGGGGAGTTGCTGCCAAGGCTGGATGCTTGTTCACGCATCACGCGCGTGTCGGCTGATTTCTCCCATCCTCTTGCTAACGGCGCCTTCGTTTCACTTCATCCTGTTTTACTCTGACTACCAGGTTCTCAAGTCCGGGGGAAGGGTAGTCGCAATCGTAGCGGAGCGGTCGTGTAGTGGCATGGTCGTTCAAAACAATGAAACACTGTAAATTCTAACACCATAGATAATTGCTTCAAGTGCTAAGCTTATTACTCTCAGTAGGGTAGTTGCTGCCACCACCGTAATTTATGTATTACGGAATGGATGAAGTCTCAGAGCTTTCATGAGATGAGAACTTTGGTTGTTTTATGCCCCACAGGCAAATTACTTAAGATAAGCTATGGCTTAGACAATGCAATTAGACCGAACAAATTAGCTGCTGTCGCTATTATTTATTATTACTATTTAACAAAATATTAGGCGCTAGCAGGCGTATTAATTATTAAGTTGTTATCAAGCAAATGAGAATTATCAACGATGGTGGATGTCGAAGTAGCAGAAAAGTTAGTTAGTGACCAATATAACATACGCAGGGGAGAGTTTCATAAGGAGTTACAATGCACAGGGCAGACAAATGGCACTGGAAAGGGGAGCCAAACTGGTGGCCCTCACAAAGTCCAGGCTCGAGCAAAAATTTGAACAAAGAACAGGGATTGCATCCTCAAATGCCCTCTGCTAAGGACAGGCCTAGATCCAGGGCTTGACCTGAGTGGGGCACAGACTGCTTGGCCTTAGACAGCAGGCTCAAGGAAAATTGAGAGACAGATACCTTTCAGTTATATCAAAACTGAGAAGGTTTACAATTAGCTAGCTGCTTTTCTACTGAAAGCATAAGGTGAAAGGGGGGACACTTCCGCACTTTGAGCGCGTGCAGGGAAGCTCACATTAAATGGGGATATGCAATGAAGCAATAGATTTACTGTATTGCATTTTTTTAATATTTCGCATAGGATAAATATTGCCGCATGGTTGCGGGCTTTTGCCAGAAAGTGTAAGGATAAATAAAGAGAGCAAAAGTGCTGAACTAATGAAACACATTGGATAAATACAAATCGTGCACTATACATGAGCACTGAGACTATTCAAAATGTACATTGCTTTTACCCTGAAGCATAAGGAAAAGTACAAAACTGACTGCTTTTGAACCCCAAGCCTAAGGAAAGTACAAAATTGATTGCTTTTGACCCTCAAGCATAAGGAAAAGTACAAAATTGATTGCTTTTGACCCTCAAGCATAAGGAAAAGTACAAAACTGATTGCTTTTGACCCTCAAGCATAAGGAAAAGTACAAAACTGATTGCTTTTGACCCTCAAGCATAAGGAAAAATACAAAATTGATTGCTTTTGACCCTCAAGCATAAGGAAAGTACAAAATTGAATGGAAAATTACAATTGACACCTGCTTTTATCCTGAAAGCATAAGGAGAAATTCAATTTCTTTTCACAAGAATTTTGCATTTCACAAAATTGACTACTACTAGTAATGCGCATCGAAAGTTAGCAACTTGGCGCAACATATCCTGAAAGCATAAGGAGAAATTGAATGGGAAATTATAGCAAATTGAACCGCAAAATTAAAAAATTCTGCTTTCAGCACAGAAAAGGTACAGAGAAGGCTTACATCAATTTAAAACCTCAGAAATGCATTTCACAAAATTGACTACTACTAGTAATGCGCATCAAAAGTTAGCAACTTGGCGCAACATATCCTGAAAGCATAAGGAGAAATTGAATGGGAAATTATAGCAAATTGAACCGCAAAATTAAAAAATTCTGCTTTCAGCACAGAAAAGGTACAGAGAAGGCTTACATCAATTTAAAACCTCAGAAATGCATTTCGCATTTCTGAGGTTAAATTACAGCGCCGATGTCAGGCAGATCTAGGTCGCCTTCAAGCAGCACTTCCGGATAGTGCAGGCTTGGCTCAAACAATTGGCTGCCATGCTGGTCAGGCTGAGCTGCGACTGGCTGTTCTAGAGCAGGCTGTTCGGCTGAATCATCTTTGCTTTTGTCACTCAACTCGTAGGGCAGCATTGGCCGCTCTGTTTGGTGCGGCGGCTCCTGCAGTCGGTCTGCCATCATCTGTGGCACCTTTGATTATGTTGTTGCAATGTACTAACATTTTGGCTAGACATCCATGTTGGGCTGTTGCAGGCTAGATCCAGTAGGCTACCTTGCCGACCTTTCTGTTGACCTTGTACATGCTCTTGTATGGCCAATGAAACTTTGGTAGCTTGCCCAACTCGAGCTTCGGGTTGGCCAGGCAGACCAGATCTCCGGGCTGCAATTCCACGGGCTTAGGTCAGTTCTCGTAATTGGCCCAGGGCAAGTATGGCAGCTTTGTTGTTTGTTGAATGCCATAGACTTCGCAGAAATGTCGAAACTCATGCCCCATAAACTGCTTGCCTTGGTCTAAATGGATCCACATGGGGATTCCGGTGATTGGGAAGACTTGCTCTTGCAGGAGAGTTATTATCATCTTGGCACTCTGATTTTTCATGGCAAAGGCAAAGGGGTACTTCGATGTAGTATTGACATAGGTGAGAATGTATTTGTTACCTTGGTTTATCAATAATAATAATAATATTTTGGATATTAGAGTAGATGAGTTGTCAAACACCTTTTGCAGTCTTTTCTAGCATCATAGTATGATACTTAGGTCATGTACATAAGCAGTGATGGGCACCACTAAATTTATTTTTAGTGCCGCTAATTAGTGCTATTGCTAACTGATAAAAGAAAAAAAAATTGCAATTGCTAATAGTGGTAGCCATTTCTACTTTGAATTTAGTGCAATTAGTGCCACTAATTTTGAAATACACTAATTAATAAGTACATTTAATATAAACTGCCATTTCATATATATTTAGGCATTTTTGCATATTTTTAACTCACGTTTTAAATGAATATGTTAATAATGCTATTGCTAATAATTTGTTTTTATTATCAATCCTAATAAAAAATTCTCAAGCTGCTGAACTGTCAGAGCAACAGTTGGTAGAAAGAGTTCCTAAATTACAATGCTGTTTGCCTTAAAAATGTCAAGGGCCCTTGCTACCATGGCCATGACCTTTTTATACACAAGAAGAAAAGCATGATCATCAGCTTCAAATGGTGGTATGGGATTTATTAACCCCACCATCACCCTGTTGATATAGCATGTTGCTTCACATCATTGTTTAGAATATCAACTGAGTTGAACGTTGAAGTCTGATTAAATTATTAAATCTAGTATTCTAGTATGCATTTTATCTTCAAGACTATAGGCTACATATTATCTATCAAACCTAACTAGGGCATTTTTGTCAATTTTGCTAGGCTATTTTGCTATATATGTCAATGTTGGACCTAAAAATTATATAAACTAAATATTAGCCAAGGTTCTTTCAAAAAGGCATAAATATGCTAGAATTTTTCAGCATAAAGGCTATCTTCTGGATTATATATTTAATCAAGGTTTATTGACTATTTCAAGCAAGCAAAAAGCATTTCAACTATATAAAATGTATTTAATCCTTTTTGAAATATTAATGATATAGCTCTTTACTATAAAATAATGATTCTATATTTATTATATTGTCTACAGAACTGTTATTATAACATGGCTATAATTATTCTCAGATAGCAAATATCTTAAGCCTTTATTATAGACATTATACCCAAGCTAAAGATATAAAAATAATTCTAAACTAAATAAGTCAGTTTGGCATGAATCTAATCATGTACCATAGCACTTGGGCAAACTATATAGCCAACTATGTAAGTTAATAACATATTTATAAATAAAAATCTTTATATATCTGATCTAATTTTTTTAAAGTTGAAAGACTTTTAAATTAAATTAAAGCAATTGACAATGAACAAATAGAACAGGAAAGAAATTATGGAAAATATATAAGCTAAATGTATATATTTGTACAATGAAAAAATAAGGTATATATAGTACAAAATATTAATTATTATAAAGTATTTATGTCTAAAATAACTTAGTCTTTATCATTTGTTCTATATATAAAAAATTGCTAGAGGGTTATAAGCACATTTTGAACTGTCTTTGGTGACATTGTCATATAAATAATAATGAGACAATCCTGTCTATTTTGCTAATATAGGCATTTATTAATGTGCCAATACTGTATATAGGTACTCCCTTATACGGACATAGTATACAATGGCCTTGATTTTTTAATTATCAGGCATGTACACTCTCTACTTTGAAAGTTGGCCTTGCCCTCCTAATAGGGTACAAATTACCCCTGGCCAATTTTTGTTTACAAGCCCCAAATTAATGTGCAATACAGAATTGACCTAAGCATTATCACAAGATACAGCTGCATTTATATTAATTTATGCTAAACTTAGTTTAGGCATAGGGGCTGTAGCCCAGTGTTCTAGCTTGGCACTCTGATGACCCACCCAGACTCACATTAATTTGGGGCTAAATTCGAATCTTGGCTTAGCTCTGCTTGTATAATCAACACTTTTGAGGCCCAACTCCCAAGGCACAGTGAAGTGTACATGCCTAACGATAATTAGAATCAGGGCCGCTGTACACTCCTGTGTGAGTGTGTGCCTGCGTACGTATCCGCGCGCTTGTGTGCCTGCTCAGGGGAGTCGGCGGAATGGGCAGCAATGCCTCTTGCCAGTTGTGACAATATTGCTTCAAGTGCACCAGGGTGCCCACAGCTTAAATGCCATTTGAAATCTTTACAAAAACTCAAATTAACAATTTATCCATACTTTAGTTTCTTCCATGGCCAAATGGACCAGCTGACGGCTGACGAGTTGCTAAATCAGTATGAGCCCGACAACTATTACCTAGTTCGAGAGAGGGTCATTACTGAGTCATCTGAGAAACCTGATGAGCAGTTCTGTATATCTTTGCATACCAGAGTGAATGGGCAGCCAAAGAAAGTTCATTTTAGGTAAGTTAATTAAATATTAATTTTGAAATCACCTGAAAATTCTTTTAGTCTATCTTGTTGTTGTCATTTTGCAATGCCATTGGATTTATCTTGCTGTCATTTTGCAATGCCATTGGATTTATCTTGCTGTCATTTTGCAATGCCATTGGATCTATCTTGCTGTCATTTTGCAATGCCATTGGATCTATCTTGCTGTCATTTTGCAATGCCATTGGATCTATCTTGCTGTCATTTTGCAATGCCATTGGATCTATCTTGCTGTCATTTTGCAATGCCATTGGATCTATCTTGCTGTCATTTTGCAATGCCATTAGATCTATCTTGCTGTCATTTTGCAATGCTATTAGATCTATCTTGCTGTCATTTTGCAATGCTATTAGATCTATCTTGCTGTCATTTTGCAATGCCATTGGATCTATCTTGCTGTCATTTTGCAATGCCATTAGATCTATCTTGCTGTCATTTTGCAATGCCATTAGATCTATCTTGCTGTCATTTTGCAATGCTATTAGATCTATCTTGCTGTCATTTTGCAATGCCTGAGAGTGCAGAATGAGCATGAATGCTAGCTAGGAGGAGACTGCATTTGAGCATTGCGAGCAACAGGCAAATATAGCACTGATGATGCGGTAGCCTATTTTTAGCATAATTTATTACTCTGCGCAGTTTAGAAAAATATAAATAAGTGTTAATTCTGGAGTCCCCGCTCTCCTCGCTGTACATTTACCGTTTCGTCACTTTCTAATCCTGGGCTTTTTTGTTCCTTGTTATTGTAAAAGGCATCAAATATCCAGATATTATCGAGTAAAGCTAGGCTAATTCCTTATCAAATTTGCCTTGCCAGAATACGACAGTCCTACGACCTGTGTGTTATTGGCGGTCTGGTGTTTCACTCGCTGTCTGAGCTGGTCACCTACTATACTCAGGTAATGATTTGATACTTTTGTGCTTGGTCTATTCATCAGTATTCTGTGTTCTTGAATTCTAACTACCTTCATTGCTTACTGAGTCCTCTGTCTGTCTACCTCCCAGCTCTCGCCTCTCTCCCTCTAGCGCCCTGTTGGCCTCCTAGCACCATGTCTGCATTTCACTTCTCAGCTCTCTACCTCCCAGCTGTCACTTCTACCTCCCAGCTCTCCTCTGCCTCTCAGCTCTCCCCTACCTCTCAGCTCTCCCCTACCTCTCAGCTCTCCCCTACCTCTCAGCTCTCCGCTACCTCTCAGCTCTCCCCTACCTCTCAGCTCTCCCCTACCTCTCAGCTTTCCCCTACCTCCCAGCTCTCCCCTACCTCTCAGCTCTCCTCTGCCTCTCAGCTCTCCCCTACCTCTCAGCTCTCCCCTACCTCTCAGCTCTCCCCTACCTCTCAGCTTTCCCCTACCTCCCTGCTCTCCCCTACCTCTCAGCTTTCCCCTACCTCCCAGCTCTCCCCTACCTCTCAGCTTTCCCCTACCTCCCAGCTCTCCCCTACCTCTCAGCTCTCCCCTACCTCCCAGCTCTCCCCTACCTCTCAGCTCTCCCCTACCTCTCAGCTTTCCCCTACCTCCCAGCTCAACCTCAACCTCTACCTCATAGCTCTCCTTATCTTCATCTCACCCTCTACATCCCATCTCACCCTCTACATCCCATCTCACCCTCTACATCCCGTCTCACCCTCTACCTCCTAGCTCTCTCTACCTCCCATCTCACACTGCCCCCCCCCATCTCACACTACCTCCCATCTCACCCTCTACCTCCCAGTTCTTCATGTCTACATTTCACATCTCACTCTCTACCTCTCAGCTCAGTTATACCTGTAACTCGCTCACGCCACAAAACTTTGCCAGGTGGAAATCTACCCAGGCGGCCGGCTGGAGCACCCGATCCGGCCGAAGCACAGCTGTCCAAGCAATCGCTGCGTGATGGCCATCATGAACTATACGAAATCGGCTGGCACTGACGAGCTGTCGCTGACTGCTGGTGACGTGTGCCAGGTGCAGCACAAGAACCAAGACGGCTGGATGTGGGTGGCGCATGTCAAATCTGCTCAGAGCGGTTGGGTCTACGATGGAATGGTTGAGGACCTGGTGAGTGTTGCTATGGTCATAGGGAGCTATGCTTTCATCCCGGATCCCCTGAGGCCGAGGCTCTAGCGGTGGTCCCTGAATCCCTGAGGCTGAGGGGCTAGCGGTGGTCCCTGAATCCCTGAGGCTGAGGGGATAGCGGTGGTCCCTGAATCCCTGAGGCTGAGGGGCTAGCGGTGGTCCCTGAATCCCTGAGGCTGAGGGGATAGCGGTGGTCCCTGAATCCCTGAGGCTGAGGGGCTAGCGGTGGTCCCTGAATCCCTGAGGCTGAGGGGATAGCGGTGGTCCCTGAATCCCTGAGGCTGAGGGGCTAGCGGTGGTCCCTGAATCCCTGAGGCTGAGGGGATAGCGGTGGTCCCTGAATCCCTGAGGCTGAGGGGCTAGCGGTGGTCCCTGAATCCCTGAGGCTGAGGGGCTAGCGGTGGTCCCTGAATCCCTGAGGCTGAGGGGATAGCGGTGGTCCCTGAATCCCTGAGGCTGAGGGGATAGCGGTGGTCCCTGAATCCCTGAGGCTGAGGGCTAGCGGTGGTCCCTGAATCCCTGAGGCTGAGGGGATAGCGGTGGTCCCTGAATCCCTGAGGCTGAGGGGCTAGCGGTGGTCCCTGAATCCCTGAGGCTGAGGGGCTAGCGGTGGTCCCTGAATCCCTGAGGCTGAGGGGATAGCGGTGGGTCCCAGAATACCTCAGGAAACTGTTACACTAAATGGGGGGAGTAGCGGTTGCCCCTTCATTTCTAATGTTAAGTCTATCGTTAAGGCGACAATTGAACTTCAGGTAGCAGTTATGAATGATTGTTGCACCATCATCTGCTAAACATACTGAGGTGTAAATGTTGTGTTCCATTTTTGTGTTGACGAGTCTTCATGCCAGTCAAAAGTTAGCAGTCTGGAGACAATTTAAAGAGTGCGTACGACTATGCAGTGCTTTGTTTCGGTGCGCGTGCACCAGTTCTCTGTTTGACTCCGAGTCTCCGGTTTAATAGCTTCTTAGCCTGTACGCTCGCTCGTAGGCTGGGGCTGGGGTGCAAGGCAGTGGCGCTGGGGCCGCTGCGAAGCATGAAAATTTCTCAGTGCCTCCCGTGATTCTTTTATTTATCAGATTTTCTCCAATGGTGTCGCTTTGTTTACTCACCGCTTCGGTGACCAAATTAATCAGATAGATAGGTAGATAGATTGATAGATAGATAGATAGATAGATAGATAGATAGGTAGATAGATAGATAGATAGATAGATAGATAGATAGATAGATAGATAGATAGATAGATAGATAGATAGATAGATAGATAGATAGATAGGTAGATAGATAGATAGATAGATAGATAGGTGGGTAGAAGGTCACCCTGTACTTAGCCGGTAGAGACCGCCTGTCCGCTGCCTCCCTCACTATTTTACAGCTAACTCGTACTCAGCCTCTGATTGGTTGTCAAAACAGCGGGCCTGGAGGTTTCCCAGTTCTCCCCTCATCCCACAATGATAATTTCATTCAGGCGCATCCAGGACCCTGGGAATGACAACAGTGTCGCATCTTTTATATAACAGAAAAAAACTGACTCTGTTTACTTATTAAACGCTTCTGGCAACATTGAATGCCGGTAACATTAAGATTTTTTCTTTAAGTGTGAACCTTATCACATGACTGGCACACATCATGCTTCATCTGTGTGTAAGTTTCTTAAATATTTAATTATAAACATTTCCCAACAGCTGTGACTCACTGAATGATCATCAAGGAATATCAGCTCAGTGACAATGACTCACTGAATGATCATCGATGAATATCAGCTCAGTGACAATGACTCACTGAATGATCATCAAGGAATATCAGCTCAGTGACAATGACTCACTGAATGATCATCAAGGAATATCAGCTCAGTGACAATGACTCACTGAATGATCATCAAGGAATCATTAAGTGCAATTGAACGCCCTCATGTTTATCAGTGGATAATCTTCCCATACGACAATTATACAGTTTCAATCTTTGTCTTCGTGTATTTGGCTAGTAGTAGGGTAAAATATATAAATGCAAGCAAATTAGTCATATACATTGGTATTTCCCATCTGCCTCCGCAGCCCCCGTGACCCTCCTGTAACCCGCCACCGAATCAATGTTGTTTAGTTGCATTAGTGGAATAGTGGAACGTGCTGCTTCGATCAAAAAATGTGTCCTAAGGTCAGAATATAAAAAATAAATAACTTAATATACCTTGCAAGATAAGGGAACTGGTGTTTGTGCGTGTGTTATTTTCAAACCAGATTCCTATATTCCAGCATCTTGATATTGTAGCTTCATCATTCTCTTTGTGCGCCGAAATTTTCTGCTCTGTCCCTCCCTCACCTCTCACTTCAGTGAACTTGTGTGGTTGACCTTTGTTTGTGTGAACTTTGATTGCTATAAATGAAAGAGCCAGGTCTTTATAGACTTAGTGGAGCCCAGTAAATCTTGAATTCCTTTCATCCCCATCGTATCCCATGAAGTTCCATCTTCAAAAGCAGTTTATTTGGAATTTTAGTTAATTTTAAGTTTTAGAAGGCGAAACATTTATATACCTGACTTGTATTATGAATTCTATTTCTCTTGACATGTGCAGTCCCGCCTCAAATGGTCTTGAGGTTTACCTAAGAATATTTAGACTCAAATCATTGAGAATGGGTATTCAGTCTCATTGTTAATCGGTGTTCAGTCTCATTGAGAATGGGCCTTCAATCTCATTGAGAATCGTCTTCAATATCATTGAGAATCGTCCTTAAATCGCATTGAGAATCGGTATGCAGTATCATCGAGAATGGGTATGCAATTTCATTGAGAATCGGTATGCAGTCTCATTGATAATCGGTATGCAGTCTCATTGAGAATCGGTATGCAGTCTCATTGAGAATCGGTATGCAGTCTCATTGAGAATCGGTATGCAGGCTCATTGAGAATCGGTATGCAGTCTCATTGAGAATCGGTATGCAGTCTCATTGAGAATCGGTATGCAGTCTCATTGAGAATCGGTATGCAGTCTCATTGAGAATCGGTATGCAGTCTCATTGAGAATCGGTATGCAGTCTCATTGAGAATCGGTATGCAGTCTCATTGAGAATCGGTATGCAGTCTCATTGAGAATCGGTATGCAGTCTCATTGAGAATCGGTATGCAGTCTCATTGAGAGTCGTCCTTTAATCTCATTGAGAGTAGTCCTTCAATCTCATTGAGAGTCGTCCTTCAATCTCATTGAGAGTCGTCCTTCAATCTCATTGAGAGTAGTCCTTCAATCTCATTGAGAGTCGTCCTTTAATCTCATTGAGAGTCGTCCTTTAATCTCATTGAGAGTCGTCCTTTAATCTCATTGAGAGTCGTCCTTCAATCTCATTGAGAGTAGTCCTTCAATCTCATTGAGAGTCGTCCTTTAATCTCATTGAGAGTCGTCCTTTAATCTCATTGAGAGTCGTCCTTCAATCTCATTGAGAGTAGTCCTTCAATCTCATTGAGAGTCGTCCTTTAATCTCATTGAGAGTCGTCCTTTAATCTCATTGAGAGTAGTCCTTCAATCTCATTGAGAGTCGTCCTTTAATCTCATTGAGAGTCGTCCTTTAATCTCATTGAGAGTCGTCCTTCAATCTCATTGAGAGTAGTCCTTCAATCTCATTGAGAGTCGTCCTTTAATCTCATTGAGAGTCGTCCTTTAATCTCATTGAGAGTCGTCCTTCAATCTCATTGAGAGTCGTCCTTCAATCTCATTGAGAGTAGTCCTTCAATCTCATTGAGAGTCGTCCTTCAATCTCATTGAGAGTCGTCCTTCAATCTCATTGAGAGTAGTCCTTTAATCTCATTGAGAGTCGTCCTTCAATCTCATTGAGAGTAGTCCTTTAATCTCATTGAGAGTCGTCCTTTAATCTCATTGAGAGTCGTCCTTTAATCTCATTGAGAGTCGTCCTTCAATCTCATTGAGAGTAGTCCTTTAATCTCATTGAGAGTAGTCCTTTAATCTCATTGAGAGTCGTCCTTCAATCTCATTGAGAGTAGTCCTTTAATCTCATTGAGAGTCGTCCTTTAATCTCATTGAGAGTCGTCCTTTAATCTCATTGAGAGTCGTCCTTCAATCTCATTGAGAGTAGTCCTTTAATCTCATTGAGAGTAGTCCTTTAATCTCATTGAGAGTCGTCCTTTAATCTCATTGAGTGTCGTCCTTTAATCTCATTGAGAGTCGTCCTTCAATCTCATTGAGAGTAGTCCTTTAATCTCATTGAGAGTCGTCCTTCAATCTCATTGAGAGTCGTCCTTCAATCTCATTGAGAGTCGTCCTTTAATCTCATTGAGAGTCGTCCTTTAATCTCATTGAGAGTAGTCCTTCAATCTCATTGAGAATCGTCCTTCAATCTCATTGAGAGTCGTCCTTCAATCTCATTGAGAGTCGTCCTTCAATCTCATTGAGAGTCGTCCTTCAATCTCATTAAGAATCGTCCTTCAATCTCATTGAGAGTCGTCCTTCAATCTCATTTAGAATCGTCCTTCAATCTCATTGAGAGTCGTCCTTCAATCTCATTGAGAGTCGTCCTTCAATCTCATGAGAGTCGTCCTTTAATCGGTATTCAGTCTCATGAAGAATCGCATTGAGGCTGTCCATAAGAATCGCCCCATAAAATTTTTCTACTGACCTTTTCTGTTCTTTTTCATTTTCGGATCAGCAATCAGGAAATGCAGCAGCAATTTGGCTCGGTACTTGTAATGAAAGTCTCTACCAAGCGTTCTGAGTCATTGCTTTTTCTCTGTCCATATCTGAATTCTGGTAGATTTCTGCTTTTTGATTTTTTCCTTCCGCGTGCTCCCCCCCCCCATTAGCGCTCGTCTTTCCCGTTTATTTTTGCTCAAACTCGAATCCACAACGCGGAAGCAAAAAAATGTCGAACTATTAAGGACGGAAGTTAAAATAGAAAGATTTTCTGGTGGAGAATTCTCCAAATCTTGTCGTTCATTTTTCCTGCCTATATAAGCGGCCTCTGTTGGGTCTGAGAATTGTCAGCCATCTTTTATTGAATAAAAGCCTGCTAAGCATGAGCTGGCCTCCATTGAGACTTGCTGATCTGTTTTCTAATTGGTGTCGCTCCATTCGGCAACAGGCTGCTCAGGTGCTCAATCAATTGCTGTCAGATTTTTGCATTGGCTTCGCTTTGTAGATGTCAAGTGAATATTGAAAGTTTATAAACATCATTAGATAATAATCAAGACGGACACTAAGGCACAGGCCGATAGACAGACAGACAGACAGACAGACAGACAGACAGACAGACAGACAGACAGACAGACAGACAGACAGACAGACAGACAGACAGACAGACAGACAGATAGACAGAGACACCGACAGACAATAAAGCAGAGAGAGAGAGAGAGAGAGAGAGACAGAGAGACAGAGAGAGAGAGAGTGTGTGTAAGACAGACACACAGTAAGACCGACAGGCTGGCAGACAGACGTACTAACACAGGCGTACAGGCGCAATGCACACAAAGACCTTGATATTTGCACGAAAAAAGACGCGCAGGTAAGCAGAGACGCATCAACGCTATCCCCATTGTGCCCGCAGAACTCACCCAACTACGACCCGGAGCTAGAGAGCTGCGAGTTCTACCATCCCAGCCACAGGGAGGAGCGCGTCGAGGAGCTGAAGAGCCGCCCAACCGGGACCTACTTCCTTCGGCCGAGCGCCAAGAGCCGCAGCGTGTCCGTGCTCTGCGTCAATTGTAACGACGCTATAAAAAAATTCGAAATCGAGAGAATCCCGGGCGGCTTCAATCTGTCCGGCAAAGCATTTCGCACTATTGACGAAGTCATCCAGCGCTACTCCGTTAAGTACATCGACGAGAAGAACGAGGTGAAGTTGCGCGAGCCGCTGCTCAGACGGAGTCACGCCGCATCCAACCTACCGCAGGAGGACATCTACGCTCCCAATCGGGCTTCATCAACTCAGATTCGGGAGTGCCAGCTGGCCGCCGAGTTTCACTGCCTGTTCCCGAAGCGTCGGAGTCGGCAGCGGGCCTGGAAACGGCAGCGCTGCATTCTGCATCGGCGGCAGGACGAGAATCACGAGGTGCTGATCACGTCCAGCTCGGAGGTTGGCAGGCAGCCGAAGGGCAAGCCAAAAGGCTTGATAGCGTTGGAGTTCGCTCACCTGTACCCTGTGTGCCACGGCGCTTATGACAGGCCGCACTGCCTGCAGTTGGTCATCTTCAATGAGGTGTCTGCGAATTCGACACCGCCTGATGTCTACGTGCTGGCGGCCGACTCGCAGGCTGTGCTGGCCGAGTGGCTGGCCGCTCTCAAGCCGCTGTGCAAGTGCAGCAAGGTGTGCAACCACGGCCAGAGGAGCGGGCACGTCAGGCATGTCAGCACGCTGGAGGTGAGCTGATTAGGTTTGTCGGATTTCTAGTGTGGGATTTCTAGTGTAGGGTTTCTAGGTTGGTGATTTTTTGTGGGATTTTTAGTGTGGGTTTTTTAGTGTGGGATTTCTAGTTTGGGATTTCTAGTGTGGGATTTCTAGTTTTGGATTTTTAGTGTGGGATTTCTAGTGTGGAATTTCTAGTGTGGGATTTCTAGTGTGGGATTTCTAGAGTGAGATTTCTAGTGTGGGATTTTTAGTGTGGCATTTCTAATGTGGGATTTCTAGTTTGGGATTTTTAGTGTGGGATTTCTAGTTTGGGATTTCTAGTGTGGGATTTCTAGTGTGGGATTTCTAGAGTGGGATTTCTAGTGTGGGATTTCTAGTGTGGGATTTCTAGTGTGGGATTTCTAGAGTGAGATTTCTAGTGTGGGATTTCTAGTTTTGGATTTTTAGTGTGGCATTTCTAGTGTGGGATTTTTAGTGTGGGATTTCTAGTGTGGGAATTTTAGTGTGGGATTTCTAGTGTGGGATTTCTAGTGTGGGATTTCTAATGTGGGATTTCTAGTTTGGGATTTTTAGTGTGGGATTTGTAGTGTGGGATTTGTAGTGTGGGATTTCTAGTGTAGGATTTCTAGTTTGGGATTTCTAGTGTGGGGATTTTCAGTGTGAGCTTGCTGTTTAGGGTCATTATTTAGCTGCATGATGGCTACCTCCTGCCTGCGCCCATCCAGGTGGCCGTCAAAGGCGTCCGCAATCTCAACGTCAGCTGTAAGACCGCCTTCGTCGCGGTTCACTTTAACGGGGTTGTGGTGGCGAAGACCCGGTCCAACCGGCGGGAGCAGGACGATGACAGCGTGCTCAACTGGGACGAGCAATTTCACTTGTAAGTGCTTCTCATTTTACTTCTCTTTGTCTACCTCTGTATCTGCATTTTAATTTGATTTCCTCTGGCTATCACTCTGAATTTGGCACTCTCAATTGACTCTGTATATCCCTTTTTATTTACCTTTGTAGTCCACTTCTCTGCTTAGCGTCTGCCTCTTAATCTACCTCTCAGTCTACTTCTGTCTGGTAATTACTAATTAGTCTACTTTTCAGTCTACTTCTTCTGATAATTAGTCTACCTATCAGTCTACTCCTTTTTAGTCTACCTATCAGTCTACTTCTCCTTTTTAGTCTACTTCTCAGTCTACTTCTCTGTCTGGTAATTAGTCTACCTATCAGTCTACTTTCCTGTCTGGTATTAGTCTACTTCTCAGTCTACTTCTCTGTCTGGTATTAGTCTACTTCTCAGTCTACTTCTCTGTCTGGTAATTAGTCTACCTATCAGTCTACTTCTCTGTCTGGTATTAGTCTACTTCTCAGTCTACTTCTCTGTCTGGTATTAGTCTACTTCTCAGTCTACTTCTCTGTCTGGTAATTAGTCTACCTATCAGTCTACTTCTCTGTCTGGTATTAGTCTACTTCTCAGTCTACTTCTCTGTCTGGTAATTAGTCTACCTATCAGTCTACTTCTCTGTCTGGTATTAGTCTACTTCTCAGTCTACTTCTCTGTCTGGTAATTAGTCTACCTATCAGTCTACTTCTCTGTCTGGTATTAGTCTACTTCTCAGTCTACTTCTCTGTCTGGTAATTAGTCTACCTATCAGTCTACTTCTCTGTCTGGTAATTAGTCTACCTATCAGTCTACTTTCCTGTCTGGTATTAGTCTACTTCTCAGTCTACTTCTCTGTCTGGTAATTAGTCTACCTATCAGTCTACTTCTCTGTCTGGTAATTAGTCTACTTCTCAGTCTACTTCTCAGTCTGGTAATTAGTCTACTTCTGTCTGGTAATTAGTCTACTTCTTAGTCTACTTCTCTATCTGGTAATTAGTCTACTTCTCAGTCTACTTCTCAGTCTGGTAATTAGTCTACTTCTCAGTCTACTTCTCAGTCTGGTAATTAGTCTACTTCTGTTTGGTAATTAGTCTACCTATCAGTCTACTTCTCTGTCTGGTAATTAGTCTACTTCCGTTTGGTAATTAGTCTACCTATCAGTCTACTTATCAGTCTGGTAATTAGTCTACTTCTGTCTGGTAATTAGTCTACCTATCAGTCTACTTTCCTGTCTGGTAATTAGTCTACTTCTCAGTCTACTTCTCTGTCTGGTAATTAGTCTACCTATCAGTCTACTTCTCTGTCTGGTAATTAGTCTACCTATCAGTCTACTTCTCTGTCTGGTAATTAGTCTACCTATCAGTCTACTTCTCTGTCTGGTAATTAGTCTACCTATCAGTCTACTTTTCTGTCTGGTAATTAGTCTACTTCTCAGTCTACTTCTCTGTCTGGTAATTAGTCTACCTATCAGTCTACTTCTCTGTCTGGTAATTAGTCTACCTATCAGTCTACTTTCCTGTCTGGTATTAGTCTACTTCTCAGTCTACTTCTCTGTCTGGTAATTAGTCTACCTATCAGTCTACTTTTCTGTCTGGTAATTAGTCTACTTCTCAGTCTACTTCTCTGTCTGGTAATTAGTCTACCTATCAGTCTACTTTCCTGTCTGGTATTAGTCTACTTCTCAGTCTATTTCTCTGTCTGGTAATTAGTCTACTTCTCAGTCTATTTCTCTGTCTGGTAATTAGTCTACCTATCAGTCTACTTTCTTGTCTGGTATTAGTCTACTTCTCAGTCTACTTCTCTGTCTGGTAATTAGTCTACTTCTCAGTCTGGTAATTAGTCTACTTCTGTCTGGTAATTAGTCTACTTCTTAGTCTACTTCTCTATCTGGTATTAGTCTACTTCTCAGTCTACTTCTCTGTCTGGTAATTAGTCTACCTATCAGTCTACTTCTCTGTCTGGTAATTAGTCTACCTATCAGTCTACTTCTCTGTCTGGTAATTAGTCTACCTATCAGTCTACTTCTCTGTCTGGTAATTAGTCTACCTATCAGTCTACTTCTCTGTCTGGTAATTAGTCTACCTATCAGTCTACTTCTCTGTCTGGTAATTAGTCTACCTATCAGTCTACTTTCCTGTCTGGTATTAGTCTACTTCTCAGTCTACTTCTCAGTCTGGTAATTAGTCTACTTCTCAGTCTACTTCTCAGTCTGGTAATTAGTCTACTTCTGTTTGGTAATTAGTCTACCTATCAGTCTACTTCTCAGTCTGGTAATTAGTCTACTTCTGTCTGGTAATTAGTCTACCTATCAGTCTACTTTCCTGTCTGGTATTAGTCTACTTCTCAGTCTATTCTCTGTCTGGTATTAGTCTACTTCTCAGTCTACTTCTCTGTCTGGTATTAGTCTACTTCTCAGTCTACTTCTCTGTCTGGTAATTAGTCTACCTATCAGTCTACTTCTCTGTCTGGTAATTAGTCTACCTATCAGTCTACTTCTCTGTCTGGTAATTAGTCTACCTATCAGTCTACTTCTCTGTCTGGTAATTAGTCTACCTATCAGTCTACTTCTCTGTCTGGTAATTAGTCTACCTATCAGTCTACTTCTCTGTCTGGTAATTAGTCTACCTATCAGTCTACTTCTCTGTCTGGTAATTAGTCTACTTATCAGTCTACTTTTCTGTCTGGTAATTAGTCTACTTCTCAGTCTGGTAATTAGTCTACCTATCAGTCTAATCTGTCTGGTAATTAGTCTACTTCTCAGTCTACTTCTCTGTCTGGTAATTAGTCTACTTATCAGTCTACTTCTCTGTCTGCTTATACATGTACGTTGGAGTATTTTGCAGAACTTTATGTCACTCTGTGTCCTTAGGAATAAAAGTACACCTCGTAGAACTGCCCTAGATAAATGAAATTGTACAGAATTGAGGCCACTCTGCGTGGGAGGCGAGAGGTCACATGGTGCACAGTGTGTATACACAGATTGAACTGGTAATTCGCCTGATTTCAGCATGAGTCATAGGATAGTGGAATTGTCACCCTAATATGCAAGTATGCCCATTTTTCAGTAAAATTCCAAGCTTTTCATTATTAAAAATGTTACAATTATATAGCATTTCGCTTGTTAAACTTATGTTACATTGAGCAGCTCCTCAAGAAATTTTGATTGTCTTTATGCTATAGTAAATTGAGTTTAGTACAGGAATGTACATCTTCCATAGGGTGCAGAGGTGTACATCTGTTCCATAGGATGCAGAAGAGGTGTACATCTGTTCCATAGGATGCAGAAGAGGTGTACATCTGTTCTAAAAGGTGCAGAAGTGTACATCTGTTCCATAGAGTGCAGAGATGTACATCTGTTCCATAGGATGCAGCAGAGGTGTACATCTGTTCCATAGGGTACAGCAGAGGTGTACATCTGTTCCATAAGGTGCAGAGGTGTACATCTGTTCCATTGAGTGCAGGGGTGTACATCTGTTCCATAGGGTGCTGCAGAGGTGTACATCTGTTCCATAGGATGCAGCAGAGGTGTACATCTGTTCCATAGGGTGCAGAGGTGTACAAGTGCATCTGTTCCATAGGGTGCAGCAGAGGTGTACATCTGTTCCATAAGGTGCAGAGGTGTACATCTGTTCCATTGAGTGCAGGGGTGTACATCTGTTCCATAGGGTGCAGCAGAGGTGTACATCTGTTCCATAGGGTGCAGAGGTGTACATCTGTTCCATAGGGTGCAGAGGTGTACAAGTACATCTGTTCCATAGTGTGTAGAGGTGTACAAGTGCATCTGTTCCATAGGGTGCAGAGGTGTACAAGTGCATCTGTTCCATAGGGTGCAGCAGAGGTGTACATCTGTTCCATAGGGTGCAGAGGTGTACAAGTACATCTGTTCCATAGTGTGTAGAGGTGTACAAGTGCATCTGTTCCATAGGGTGCAGAGGTGTACAAGTGCATCTGTTCCATAGGGTGCAGCAGAGGTGTACATCTGTTCCATAGGGTGCAGAGGTGTACAAGTACATCTGTTCCATAGTGTGTAGAGTTGTACAAGTGCATCTGTTCCATAGTGTGTAGAGTTGTACAAGTGCATCTGTTCCATAGTGTGTAGAGTTGTACAAGTGCATCTGTTCCATAGTGTGTAGAGTTGTACAAGTGCATCTGTTCCATAGGGTGCAGAGGTGTACAAGTGCATCTGTTCCATAGGGTGCAGCAGAGGTGTACATCTGTTCCATAGTGTGTAGAGTTGTACAAGTGCATCTGTTCCATAGTGTGTAGAGTTGTACAAGTGCATCTGTTCCATAGGGTGCAGCAGAGGTGTACATCTGTTCCATAGGGTGCAGCAGAGGTGTACATCTGTTCCATAAGGTGCAGAGGTGTACATCTGTTCCATTGAGTGCAGGGGTGTACATCTGTTCCATAGGGTGCTGCAGAGGTGTACATCTGTTCCATAGGATGCAGCAGAGGTGTACATCTGTTCCATAGGGTGCAGCAGAGGTGTACATCTGTTCCATAAGGTGCAGAGGTGTACATCTGTTCCATTGAGTGCAGGGGTGTACATCTGTTCCATAGGGTGCTGCAGAGGTGTACATCTGTTCCATAGGATGCAGCAGAGGTGTACATCTGTTCCATAGGGTGCAGAGGTGTACAAGTGCATCTGTTCCATAGGGTGCAGAGTTGTACAAGTGCATCTGTTCCATAGGGTGCAGAGGTGTACAAGTGCATCTGTTCCATAGGGTGCAGCAGAGGTGTACATCTGTTCCATAGGGTGCAGCAGAGGTGTACATCTGTTCCATAGGGTGCAGCAGAGGTGTACATCTGTTCCATAAGGTGCAGAGGTGTACATCTGTTCCATAGGGTGCAGAGGTGTACAAGTACATCTGTTCCATAGTGTGTAGAGTTGTACAAGTGCATCTGTTCTATAGTGTGTAGAGTTGTACAAGTGCATCTGTTCCATAGTGTGTAGAGTTGTACAAGTGCATCTGTTCCATAGTGTGTAGAGTTGTACAAGTGCATCTGTTCGATAGTGTGTAGAGTTGTACAAGTGCATCTGTTCCATAGTGTGTAGAGTTGTACAAGTGCATCTGTTCCATAGTGTGTAGAGTTGTACAAGTGCATCTGTTCCATAGTGTGTAGAGTTGTACAAGTGCATCTGTTCCATAGTGTGTAGAGTTGTACAAGTGCATCTGTTCCATAGTGTGTAGAGTTGTACAAGTGCATCTGTTCCATAGGGTGCAGAGGTGTACAAGTGCATCTGTTCCATAGGGTGCAGCAGAGGTGTACATCTGTTCCATAGGGTGCAGCAGAGGTGTACATCTGTTCCATAAGGTGCAGAGGTGTACATCTGTTCCATTGAGTGCAGGGGTGTACATCTGTTCCATAGGGTGCTGCAGAGGTGTACATCTGTTCCATAGGATGCAGCAGAGGTGTACATCTGTTCCATAGGGTGCAGCAGAGGTGTACATCTGTTCCATAGGGTGCAGCAGAGGTGTACATCTGTTCCATAGGGTGCAGAGGTGTACAAGTGCATCTGTTCCATAGGGTGCAGAGTTGTACAAGTGCATCTGTTCCATAGGGTGCAGAGGTGTACAAGTGCATCTGTTCCATAGGGTGCAGAGTTGTACAAGTGCATCTGTTCCATAGGGTGCAGAGGTGTACAAGTGCATCTGTTCCATAGGGTGCAGCAGAGGTGTACATCTGTTCCATAGGGTGCAGAGGTGTACAAGTGCATCTGTTCCATAGGGTGCAGCAGAGGTGTACATCTGTTCCATAGGGTGCAGCAGAGGTGTACATCTGTTCCATAGGGTGCAGAGGTGTACAAGTACATCTGTTCCATAGTGTGTAGAGTTGTACAAGTGCATCTGTTCCATAGTGTGTAGAGTTGTACAAGTGCATCTGTTCCATAGTGTGTAGAGTTGTACAAGTGCATCTGTTCCATAGTGTGTAGAGTTGTACAAGTGCATCTGTTCCATAGTGTGTAGAGTTGTACAAGTGCATCTGTTCCATAGTGTGTAGAGTTGTACAAGTGCATCTGTTCCATAGTGTGTAGAGTTGTACAAGTGCATCTGTTCCATAGGGTGCAGAGGTGTACAAGTGCATCTGTTCCATAGGGTGCAGCAGAGGTGTACATCTGTTCCATAGGATGCAGCAGAGGTGTACATCTGTTCCATAAGGTGCAGAGGTGTACATCTGTTCCATAGGGTGCAGAGGTGTACAAGTACATCTGTTCCATAGTGTGTAGAGTTGTACAAGTGCATCTGTTCCATAGTGTGTAGAGTTGTACAAGTGCATCTGTTCCATAGTGTGTAGAGTTGTACAAGTGCATCTGTTCCATAGTGTGTAGAGTTGTACAAGTGCATCTGTTCCATAGTGTGTAGAGTTGTACAAGTGCATCTGTTCCATAGTGTGTAGAGTTGTACAAGTGCATCTGTTCCATAGTGTGTAGAGTTGTACAAGTGCATCTGTTCCATAGTGTGTAGAGTTGTACAAGTGCATCTGTTCCATAGTGTGTAGAGTTGTACAAGTGCATCTGTTCCATAGTGTGTAGAGTTGTACAAGTGCATCTGTTCCATAGTGTGTAGAGTTGTACAAGTGCATCTGTTCCATAGTGTGTAGAGTTGTACAAGTGCATCTGTTCCATAGGGTGCAGCAGAGGTGTACATCTGTTCCATAGGATGCAGCAGAGGTGTACATCTGTTCCATAAGGTGCAGAGGTGTACATTTGTTTCTGTAGCATGTACTGTACAGCAAAAGCTTCAACCCTTACGCCTCTCCACTGCAGCGAGTTCTTCCCAGAGTGCATTCACACTCTCAGCCTGCACATGACTCGACGCAAGACGCCCAAGACTACCAAAGTGATGAAGCACGACGTTCGAGTGTCCGATTTGAGCCTGGGTCGAACCTCGGACTTGAAAGTGCCGGCGGCGCAGGACAAACTGCAGTTGTGCTTCTCCGTCCGCAGAGTCGGGTACGCGGTGCTGCAGGCCAGCAAAGACTACGTCCCGATTCGGGATATTTTCCTCAAGTCAAAAGACGATCCCACTGAATGCCTGCGAGCACTTGCCGAGGTGTGCACCTCCGAGGATTTGACTTACCTGGCCAGGGCCATCTACAAGGTGTTCGCTTATTACGATCAAGTGGCGAACCTGCTAACCAGCCTCCTGCTTAGAGAAATTCAGTCTATTAGCAGCGAGTCCGAGGGTGTGTTGTTCAGGACCACCACTATTGGCACTTCGGTGCTTGAAGTCTACCTGGTCACCGATGAGCCTATGCAGTTTGTGCGCCACTGTCTCGGCGAAATGGTTCAAGAGGTGCGTCTTTTGCGCGATTGAGATCCGTTCGGGCCAGGATCAGTGTTGCTTGTCAGTAAAGTGTCATAGATTATATCATGGTCATTCATGACCTGTGTCAGTGGCTAAAGAATCATAGGCAGTGTCAGTGCCTAGTGCTTGGAATTGTCAGCAGATGCTCATAGCGAGTTTCAGTCAGCAAGATGCTCATAGCCACAGTCAGCAGATGCTCATAGCCAGAGTCAGTCAGCAGATGCTCATAGCCACAGTCAGTCAGCAGATGCTCATAGCCACAGTCAGTCAGCAGATGCTCATAGCCACAGTCAGCAGTCATTTCTCCCTCGCAGATCGTCAACAGCAACGCCAACCTGGAGCTGAAGGCGGACCGCCTGTTGCACTCGAGCGGCGAGATGAGCGACCTGGACGAGGCGGACTCGATTGCTAGGAGGAACGCGGCCCGGCTCATCGAGCTGCTGAACAGCTGCATGAGGCGGACATTGCGGCACTGCCAGGCAAACGGCTGCCCGGCCATCCTGCACCAGGTGAGCGTGGCCTGTCAGCAGGAGACGACTCGGCGCTTTCCTCAGGCCACGGCTCGCGTTCTGTCTGCTTTCTTCTTTCTGCGCCTGTTCTGCCCGGCGTTGACCACGAAGTTTAGGCAGGTGTTCGGAGCCGAGCTCCATCAGGAAGTCAGTCCGCAGGTGCTGCGATCTCTGCAGCTGGCCGCCAAGGCTCTGCAGTTGTTTGCTAATCAGTCAAAAACTATGCGAGAGGCTTGCATGGAGCTGGTGCGACCTTTTGTGTGCGAGAATACGGATTTGTTTAACCAGCTCAACGCTTGTCTGGTGAGTTGTCTGGCATGGCATTGATTTCATGTTCTGGGTGATTTTTGTTTTTTAAATTGGGACAGTTTGTGGCAATTTTCCCCACTCGAATTGGGATAATCTGTGGCTAATTTCCCTACTCGAATTGGGATAATCTGTGGCTAATTTCCCCACTTAAATTGGGATAATCTGTGGCTAATTTCCCCACTCGAATTGGGATAATCTGTGGCAATTTTCCCCACTCGAATTGGGATAATCTGTGGCTAATTTTCCCACTCGAATTGGGATAATCTGTGGCTAATTTCCCCACTCGAATTGGGATAATCTGTGGCTAATTTCCCTACTCGAATTGGGATAATCTGTGGCTAATTTCCCCACTTAAATTGGGATAATCTGTGGCTAATTTCCCCACTCGAATTGGGATAATCTGTGGCTAATTTTCCCACTCGAATTGGGATAATCTGTGGCTAATTTCCCCACTCGAATTCGGATAATTTGTGGCTTTTGTTCTAGATGAAATTGGGATAATTTGTGGGGATTTTCCCTAGTTAACTTGGGATAATTTCTGGCGATTTTCCCTAGTTAACTGGGGATAATTGTTGACAATTTTCCCCATTGGAATTGGGATTATTTGTGTCTTTTTTTTCAGTAACTCGTATGTAAGATGTTATGGGATTTTTTTTATGTTGTAGACTTTTTTATTGAGGCTATAAAGAAATACAAGTCATCCCCTCTCAACTCCAGACGGCTTCCCCGGATCCGGTGGCTCCCCTCTCCGCCGGTTCCTCCGCCGACGCTCCGTCCTCTTCGTCCGCCGGCGCCGCCGCTGCCGCCGCGTCAAGCAGCCCATCAGATTTGCAGAACATCAGCCTGACGTTCGAGCTGGCCAGCGTCCACGATTTCTGCGCCCGACATCTCGACGACCTGCGCAATTTGCAGACTCGCTCAGGCAGTCAGAATCTCAACACGCTCATCAAGGCCACCGAGTTCCTATCGAACCGGCTGTCAAATGAGACGAACAGGTGAACCTGACTTAGAGAGCTTGCGCTTCCGCTCTACTGATAGTAGTAAGCCGTAGCATTTCTCCTGTATCTCTGGGTCCGTTGCTAATACCCGCTGTGCATCCCCACTGATGAACAACCCCTTGTGCATCCCTACTCTGATTTACATCCCCACTGATGTACATCCCCACTCTGATGTACATCTCTATTCTAATGTACATCCCCACTCTGATGTACATCCCCACTCTGATGTACATCCCCACTCTGATGTACATCCCCACCCTGATGTACATCCCCACTCTGATGTACATCCCCACTCTGATGTACATCCCCACCCTGATGTACATCCCCACTCTGATGTACATCCCCACTCTGATGTACATCCCCACTGTACGCCCCATTTCCCACCGAAAGTCTCATATTCACTGCGGTTAAACAAACTTCAACTTCAATGTAAATCGGCTTTGCCCAGCTGTTAGAATCTGCCAGTTTTATTCATGATTTGCGAACCCTCACTGTTTATTGCGCTCCGATCTTGTTATCTTGGACTAAAACATTGATTGATTAGTACACCTTTGCAGTGATTATTACAAATTTAATAAAAATTGCATGTATCTCGTACACTGTGCGATACTTGTATCTGTGCCATCCGTCTGCTCATCACGGCACGGAAATGATGCATGATTTCTGATCCAGTTTTAATGCTCAGTGCGTGTAGCATGGTATCACGTGACTTAATTAATTTTCTATATTCCTGTCATGCTGGAAATTTCACTGTGCGATTTTTAACTTGCGATTTCAATATAATTGATTAATTATATTACCAGATTTTCGGTTGATTGATTATATTGTACTTCAGCATAGTCTGCTTTGTAAAGCAGCGGGTTTTGAAATAAATTTGTTTGCCACTATTCGCTTTCTGTTGCGATTCGCTGATGCCAGTAATGAAATCCCAGATTCTCAAATCCCAGAATCCCATATCCTCAAACCCCAGATTCCCAGATCCTCAAAACCCAGAATCCCAGATCCTCAAATCCCAGAATCCCAGATCCCCAAACCCTAGAATCCCAGATCCTCAAATACCAGAATCCCAGATCCCTAAACCCCAGAATCCCAGATCCCCAAACCCCAGAATCCCAGATCCTCAAATACCGGAATCCCATATCACCAAATCCCAGAATCCCAGATCCCCAAACCCCAGAATCCCAGATCCCTAAACCCCAGAATCCCAGATCACCAAACCCCAGAATCCCAGATCTCAAATCCCAGAATCCCAGATCCCCAAACCCCAGAATCCCAGATCCTCAAATACCAGAATCCCAGATCCCCAAACCCAGAATCCCAGATCCCCAAACCCAGAATCCCAGATCCCCAAACCCCAGAATCCCAGATCACCAAATCCCAGAATCCCAGATCTCAAATCCTAGAATCCCAGATCCTCAAATACCAGAATCGCAGATCCCAGTAGAAAAATATCGTTATGCTTTGTACAAGTATTAAATATTTGTAAGCTGAATCACAATTTTTGTTAATGAAATCATTCTGATTTTCTTATATACTGAGTCCTGTTCTTTAAATAGTTTAGGTTTAAAGCGTTAATTTGCGTTGGCAAAGCGAAAGAAACTCTGGTGTCTTCTTAATTTAGTATTGTCCAAGCCAAGCTTTTCTATAATCCTAACTTTTGCTGCATGTACTACTTCTATTTTTGCCCCACCAGTAGTTGTAGTGGCATATGCGGTCATTCTGTTTCCGTTATTTTTGTTTTACAGATAAAAATTGTGCACCTTAAATACATAGTATTTTTATTATTGACACATGCTTTTAATGTCAATAAGTGCGTTTCATTTCTTATCGAATTTTATTCGATCCTGAAGGCTTGAGTCTGTCTGTTTCTTTAAGCCAATAATTTTAAGTGTTTTAATCTAGGATTTATTATTTGGCATCTGAGATCTAGGATCTGGGATCTGGGATCTAGGATCTGGGATCTAGGATCTAGGATCTAGAACCTGAGATCTAGGATCTGGGATCTAGGATCTGGGCTCTAGGATCTGGGATCTAGGATCTGGGATCTGGGATCTGGGATCTAGGATCTGGGATCTAGGATCTGGGATCTAGGATCTGGGATCTAGGATCTGGGATCTAGGATCTGGGATCTAGGATCTGGGATCTAGGATCTTGGATCTAGGATCTGGGATCTAGGGTCTGGGATCTAGGGTCTGGGATCTAGGATCTGGGATCAGCTTCAAAAAGTGTGGAGTGCTGTTGACTCCTATCTGATTGAGCTGACTGTCGAGGAGGGAATCTCCATCGGCATTGAGCGGATGGTGCTGCGAAGCACATTCGTTCTTATTGCTCCTAGCAGCGAGGAGGACGCTCGGCAGCTGCTCCAGCGGCTACCGACGGTCTCCTTGGATGCTGACCTTGGTGGAGCTCTTTTTCTTCGCGAGGGCCAGCGTCCAAAGACGATACCCTACGTGGTTTTCGTTCCTGCTAAGAGCACCGCAGCTGGACCAGACGTTATCCGCCGGGTCCTACTGCGTCTGAACCCCGACCTCCCTGCTAGTGGACTGGTGTATCACCGCCGAGTCCGCAGGGGGGAGACGGGCAACTCAATTGTCCTCGGCCTTTCCAACGCTTGGGCGAGTCGGTACCCTAATGGATCCTCTTTCCAGCTGGGTGCCCTCAAGCTCAAGATGCGCCGAGGAAAGTCTGCCAAAGGGAAGGCTACTGCCAACCCCGGCATCTCCGGCAAGAGCGGGGCGCAGTCTAAGGCCCAAGGAAAGGCGCAAGCCGATCCCAAAGCCAAAGCTGCGTCTCGCCCTTCTGCTAGCAGCAGTTCGGCGACCGTGGTAACGGCTCCGGCCAAGCCCCGGGAACCAAACCTGCCAGTCGGAGAAGGAGTTGAGGACGAGGCCGGGTCTTCGGAATCCGAGCTCTCCTCGGCCACCCTGGTGGGGTCTGAAGGTAAAGATGCAGATGAGGAAGCTTCCTCCATCCTGTCATCGGAGCCTGAGGACTCTGCTGGGGGGGCCGGTGGGAGTGAGGAGGCCATGGACGTCGACCAACTCCCATCTCCCAGTCAAGCCCCAGCGGCCTGGGACGAGGACGATCTGTTGTCCAAGTCTCCTTGATGGCCCTGGGCTCTAGCCAGACACTGCATTTAATACAGTATGACTAAGCTCCACGCTGCCAAAGGAGCGACATTCTGTCTGCAAATAAATTTACAGCATTGCGTATCTGCGTCAGTAAATCTGATGAAGATTGCTGAGCTGTACAGGCCAGGCCTCATCCTGATCCAGGAACCCTGGATGCGCAACGGTAAGTTGCCCAACATTCCCTCTGGCTACTCTGAATTTTATGTGTGTGGCCCGGGGAACAACCGCCCTAGAGCGGCTATCCTCGCTGCTAGCCATCTCCAGGCTTGGCTGAGGACTGATCTCTCTGATGGAGACCTTTGCGTCATCCAATCTAATAATTTCTCTCCGCGTACGTGTCTTGTTGCCTCGGTTTATATCCCAGGCGACAGAGACCCTGCTCCTGAGAGTTTACTGCGCCTCGCGCAGTACTGCGAGTCCCAGAACGCTGAGCTGTGCTTAGGGGGCGACCTCAACGCGCACCACAAGCACTGGGGCAGCAAAGATACCAACACTAGAGGAGAGGAGCTTCTGGCCCTCATCTCTAACACAAACCTCATGCTCTGCAACCGCGGCAGCACTCCTACCTTTAATAATGGCAGATGGACCGAGGTCCTCGACGCCACACTCGTTACCCCAAGATTCTTTGACAGAGTTGAGGAGTGGTGAGTCTGGTCTGAGGAGCCCTCCCTGTCTGACCACTGCTTTATCGCCTTTAATATCGCGGACACTAAAACCCAGTCTCCGATCACTTGGAGGCGCAATATCCGCAACACTGATTGGGCGGCCTACAAGGCTGCCCTTGATCTGCACCTGCAGGAACTCACGGACTTACGTCCGATTGAGACCTGCGAGGATGTGGATCATATGGCTGAGACGCTGACAGGTTGCATTATTGCAGCCTACGAAGCGGCTTGTCCTGCTCGCGCCTACAAAGGCAAGACCTCGGCGCCGTGGTGGAACCCGGAGCTGGGGAAACTCAGGCGGAAGGCCAAAAGCCTTCATCGCCGTGCCATGAAGACCGGAAACCCGGAGGACATGGAGCTTTTCCGGCAAGCCTCCCGCAATTTCAAATCTGAAGTGCGCAAGGCCAAGGAATGTAAGTGGCGCCAATTCTGCAATGAATTGGATCAAGACAGACCTACTTCTAGGCTTGTCAAGGCCCTTACAATAGACAAAATTTCCAAATTAGCCATGATCAGAAAAGATGATGGCTCTCTTACTAAAGACCCTGAAGAAGTGCTTCAGCATATGCTCAGCACATTCTTCCCGAGGGTACCTACTGCTAGACCGGAGCCCAACCATTCGATGGATGGAGCCACCCTAGCGGCGGGCATTGTCACTGAAGACCTAATCGCTCGTGCGGTCAGAACCTTCAAACCCTTCAAATCTCCTGGACCTGATGGTATCTACCCTGTTCTCCTTCGTGAAGCAGCCAAGATACCCTCGTTCCTGAGACTCACCCGCAATCTTATGCGGGCCTCTATCCAGCTGGGATACGTTCCCAAATGCTGGACTGAAGCTCGGGTAGTCTTTATTCCCAAACCTGGGAAGGGTGACTACCAAAGCGTCAAGGCCTTCCGGCCAATTAGCTTAACGTCAGCAATGCTTAAGCTCACGGAGAGGCTTATTCTCTGGCGGCTGCTCTCCTGCGAGCTGACAGCGATGCCCCTCAGCAATAATCAGCACGCCTTCCGTACCGGGAGGTCGACTGACAGCGCCCTGCATGCGATTGTCGAGAAGATTGAACGGGCGGTACTGGGTGACGGTTACGCCCTGGCTCTCTTTCTTGACATTGTTGGCGCCTTCGACAACGTTATCTTTGAAGCGTTTCAGAGGGCCCTTCAAAATCGCAAAGCTCATGCTACCCTCATACGGTGGATCATGTACATGATCTCCAACCGTACGGTCACTGCCCAACTTCTTGGGCAAACTGCCTCCACCAGAGTCTGTAAGGGTGGACCCCAAGGCAGAGTCCTCACCCCGACGCTCTGGAACCTGGTCATGGACGCTCTTCTGAGTGACTCCCGACCCGACCCCGTCTTCAAAGTCGGGTATGCTGATGACGTCACGGCCATTGTGGCAGGACCGTCTCCCAGCACGCTCAGGGATCTGATGCAGAGCTTTATCTGCAAAGCAGAATCCTGGGCCAATGACAATGGTCTGGAACTCTCTGAGCCCAAAACCGTTGCCATTATGTTTACCAGCAGACTACGCTGGAACATACGTCCTCTGCAGCTCTACGGCAGAGATATTGCCTTCGCGCACCAGACCAGATGTCTCGGGGTCACACTTGACCACCGGCTTAACTGGTCCTTCCACGTGAAAGCAAAAGCCAAGCGTGCCTCAGCCATCCTGGCCCAGCTCCGACGAGCACTTGGCACTTCTTGGGGTCTATCCCCAAAGCGGCTTTGGTGGATCTATACTTCCGTAGTTAGACCTGCCATTACGTACGCCTCTGTTGTCTGGGTTAGCGCTACCCAGGTCAAAAGCCATGCAGACCTGCTCAACAAGATCCAAGGCAGAGCGTGTAGGCTCATCTGCAACGCCACCAGGTCCACGCCCTTTGCTGGCATGGGGGCCTTCCTTAATCTACCGCCTCTTGACCTCTTCGTCAGGGGTGAGGCGGCTAGAACGACGCGGCGTCTAATTGATGCCGGCGTCAAATTCATTTACATGAGAGCACCTGCTAAGCGGAACCTTGTCCCGCATAGCGACCTGTGCCTCAACTTTCTCAACGAGTGTCAGGCCAATCGCGTCTTCACCGATGGCATTGCCTCAACGCTCAACCTGAGACAGCGCTACTCCGTAGCTATCGACTCGCGCGATAACATCAATGACCAATGGAACCTTGGTGAGCTTCATTGCTACACCGACGGTTCTAAGCAGTCAGCCAACACCGGCTTTGGTGTTGGAATCTTTCTGAACGGGAGGGTCATCGCTACCCACGCTCAATACACTGGGGTCAACTCCAGTGTTTTCCAAAATGAAGTTCTGGCAATCAGCTCCTGCACTGCAGAGCTTCTCGCCACTGGCGTTATTGGCAAGAACATCATTTTCCATTCGGACAGCCAAGCTGCCTTGCACGCCATCAGTGGCTGCAGCACCAACTCTGCTACAGTCCTTGACTGTATCAAACTCCTCAATGTGTTGCGTTCCGCCAACAAAATTACCCTTAAGTGGGTTCCGGGGCATGTGGGGATCCGAGGAAATGAGTTGGCTGACTGACACCCTTGCAAAAGTTGGTGCCTCCGGCTCCTCTCTCGGCCCCGAACCCCTTGTCCCGATTCCTGGCTGTGTCATCGACTCGCGCATCAAAGCGTGGATCAGGACTCAGCACCGCTCGACTTGGGCGAACCGCACGAACTGCAGGCAATCCAGAGGCGCTGTCCCTCAGCCCTCTCACCAGCTCCGGAAGCTCCTCTTGCGCCTCTCGCGCAGAGACATCCGGGCTGCCACCATGACCCTCTCTGGTCACGGCTGCTTCTCCAGGCACCAGTACCTGCAGGGCAACGCCAACAACGCCACCTGTAGTTTCTGCAACTCAGGTGACGAAACTGCTGAGCATTTCGTAAGCATCTGTCCCGCCTTCACGCGGGCCAGACTCACTTACCTCGGGCCACACACATGTATTACTGAAGCGTGCAAACCCGAAAACTTTAATCAGCTCACGCGCTACCTTCGGGCCACCCGCAGGGCTGAACTCTCCTTTCCAGAGAGCACTATAGCTGCTGGCGACACTGGGGGACCTCCCTGGGCGGCGCCAACCCTCCGTCCATAGCGACGCGTCGGCCGTTCAGGGATTAGCGGAATGGGCGCCCGCGCCTTCCCGCTGTATCCCCTCCGGGACAGCCCTGCAGCTAAGTCAAGTAAGTCAAGTAAGTATCTGGGATCTAGGATCTGGGATCTAGGATCTGGGATCTAGGATCTGGGATCTAGGATCTGGGATCTAGGATCTGGGATCTAGGATCTGGGATCTAGGATCTAGGATATGGGATCTGGGATCTAGGGTCTGGGATCTAGAATCTGAGATCTTAAATCTAGCGTCTCAGATCTAGGATCTGGGATCTAGGATCTAGGGTCTGGGATCTAGGGTCTGGGATCTAGGATCTGGGATCTAGGATCTGGGATCTAGGATCTGGGATCTAGGATCTGGGATCTGGGATCTAGGATCTGGGATCTGGGATCTAGGATCTGGGATCTGGGATCTAGGATCTGGGATCTGGGGTCTGGGATCTAGCGTCTGGGATCTAGGGTCTGGGATCTAGAATCTGAGATCTTGAATCTAGCGTCTCAGATCTAGGATCTAGGTTCTAGGATCTGGGATCTGGGATCTAGGATCTGGGATCTGGGATCTGGGATCTAGGGTCTGCGATCTAGAATCTGAGATCTTAAATCTAGCGTCTCAGATCTAGGATCTGGGATCTAGGATCTAGGGTCTGGGATCTAGGATCTGGGATCTAGGATCTGGGATCTAGGATCTGGGATCTAGGGTCTGGGATCTAGGGTCTGGGATCTAGAATCTGAGATCTTGAATCTAGCGTCTCAGATCTAGGATCTAGGTTCTAGGATCTGGGATCTGGGATCTAGGGTCTGGGATCTAGGATCTGGGATCTAGGATCTGGGATCTAGGATCTGGGATCTAGGATCTGGGATCTGGGATCTGGGATCTAGGATCTAAGATCTGGGATCTGGGATCTAGGATCTGGGATCTAGGATCTGGGATCTAGGATCTGGGATCTAGGATCTGGGATCTAGGATCTGGGATCTAGGATCTAGGATCTGGAATCTGGGATCTAGGGTCTGGGATCTAGGGTCTGGGATCTAGGGTCTGGGATCTAGGGTCTGGGATCTAGAATCTGAGATCTTGAATCTAGCGTCTCAGATCTAGGATCTAGGTTCTAGGATCTGGGATCTGGGATCTAGGGTCTGGGATCTAGGATCTGGGATCTAGGATCTGGGATCTAGGATCTAGGATCTGGAATCTGGGATCTAGGGTCTGGGATCTAGGGTCTGGGATCTAGGGTCTGGGATCTAGGGTCTAGGATCTAGAATCTGAGATCTTGAATCTAGCGTCTCAGATCTAGGATCTAGGTTCTAGGATCTGGGATCTGGGATCTGGGATCTGGGATCTAGAATCTGGGATCTAGGATCTGGGATCTGGGATCTGGGATCCAGGATCTGGGATCTAGGATCTAGGATCTAGAACCTGGGATCTAGGATCTGGGATCTAGGATCTAGGCTCTAGGATCTGGGACCTAGCATTTGGGATCTGGGCTCTAGTATCTGGGATCTGGGATCTGGGATCTAGGATCTGGGATCTGGGATCTAGGATCTGGGATCTAGGATCTGGGATCTGGGATCTAGGATATGGGATCTGGGATCTAGGGTCTGGGATCTAGAATCTGAGATCTTGAATCTGGCGTCTCAGATCTAGGATCTGGGATCTAGGATCTGGGATCTAGGATCTGGGATCTAGGATCTGGGATCTAGGATCTGGGATCTAGGATCTGGGATCTAGGATCTGGGATCTAGGATCTGGGATCTAGGATCTGGGATCTGGGATCTAGGGTCTGGGATCTAGGATCTGGGATCTAGGATCTAGGGTCTGGGATCTAGGATCTGGGATCTGGGATCTAGGATCTGGGATCTAGGATCTGGGATCTGGGATCTAGGGTCTGGGATCTAGGGTCTGGGATCTAGAATCTGAGATCTTGAATCTAGCGTCTCAGATCTAGGATCTAGGTTCTAGGATCTGGGATCTGGGATCTAGGGTCTGGGATCTAGGATCTGGGATCTAGGATCTGGGATCTAGGATCTGGGATCTGGGATCTGGGATCTAGGATCTGGGATCTGGGATCTAGGGTCTGGGATCTAGAATCTGAGATCTTGAATCTAGGATCTAGGTTCTAGGATCTAGGATCTGGGATCTAGGGTCTGGGATCTAGGATCTGGGATCTGGGATCTAGGGTCTGGGATCTAGAATCTGAGATCTTGAATCTAGCGTCTCAGATCTAGGATCTAGGTTCTAGGATCTGGGATCTGGGATCTAGGGTCTGGGATCTAGGATCTGGGATCTAGGATCTGGGATCTAGGATCTGGGATCTGGGATCTGGGATCTAGGATCTGGGATCTGGGATCTAGGATCTGGGATCTAGGCTCTGGGATCTGGGATCTAGGGTCTGGGATCTAGAATCTGAGATCTTGAATCTAGCGTCTCAGATCTAGGATCTGGGATCTAGGATCTGGGATCTGGGATCTGGGATCTAGGGTCTGGGATCTAGGATCTGGGATCTAGGATCTGGGATCTAGGATCTGGGATCTAGGATCTGGGATCTAGGATCTAGGATCTAGGATCTGTGATCTAGGGTCTGGGATCTAGGGTCTGGGATCTAGGATCTGGGATCTGGGATCTAGGATCTGGGATCTAGGATCTGGGGTCTAAGATCTGGGGTCTAGGATCTGGGATCTAGGATCTGGGATCTAGGATCTGGGATCTAGGGTCTGGGATCTAGGATCTGGGATCTAGGATCTGGGATCTGGGATCTAGGGTCTGGGATCTAGGGTCTGGGATCTAGAATCTGAGATCTTGAATCTAGCGTCTCAGATCTAGGATCTAGGTTCTAGGATCTGGGATCTGGGATCTAGGGTCTGGGATCTAGGATCTGGGATCTAGGATCTGGGATCTAGGATCTGGGATCTGGGATCTGGGATCTAGGATCTGGGATCTGGGATCTAGGGTCTGGGATCTAGAATCTGAGATCTTGAATCTAGGATCTAGGTTCTAGGATCTAGGATCTGGGATCTAGGGTCTGGGATCTAGGATCTGGGATCTGGGATCTAGGGTCTGGGATCTAGAATCTGAGATCTTGAATCTAGCGTCTCAGATCTAGGATCTAGGTTCTAGGATCTGGGATCTGGGATCTAGGGTCTGGGATCTAGGATCTGGGATCTAGGATCTGGGATCTAGGATCTGGGATCTGGGATCTGGGATCTAGGATCTGGGATCTGGGATCTAGGATCTGGGATCTAGGATCTGGGATCTGGGATCTAGGGTCTGGGATCTAGAATCTGAGATCTTGAATCTAGCGTCTCAGATCTAGGATCTGGGATCTAGGATCTGGGATCTGGGATCTGGGATCTAGGGTCTGGGATCTAGGATCTGGGATCTAGGATCTGGGATCTAGGATCTGGGATCTAGGATCTGGGATCTAGGATCTAGGATCTAGGATCTGTGATCTAGGGTCTGGGATCTAGGGTCTGGGATCTAGGATCTGGGATCTGGGATCTAGGATCTGGGATCTAGGATCTGGGGTCTAAGATCTGGGGTCTAGGATCTGGGATCTAGGATCTGGGATCTAGGTTCTGGGATCTATGGTCTAGGATCTGGGATCTGGGGCCTAGGATCTATGGTCTGGGATCTATGGTCTGGGATCTAGGATCTGGGATCTAGGGTCTGGGATCTAGGATCTGGGATCTAAGGATGTTTTTATTTGAGGTAAGTCATTTCTGATCTGTAGCTGGCTAGAGAATGACAGGGAGGGGGTAGATGGAGAGTATCTCATGACTGCTCCCCGGATTATAAACAGTGGAGAGGAAGCGAGAGACAGAGTGTGCAGGGAAAATTCGGTTCGGAGAAGAAGAGACCTGCCCCAATCTTGAAGCAACAATATTCGGGCTGATGGCAGCTCAACTTATCAGGTTTGTTCTCCAATTCACAGTCACAATTGACTACTTGCTGGCTTCTCAGTTTCTCCAAGGCAGGCATGGGAATAATGAATGCAAGCAGCGAGGTAGCTGACTCAGGCAATTTCCGCTGTTGTGAGCTGATCGCTGCTGCTAGGCGTGGCGGATAGCGGAATCCCAACTAGAGCAGCTGTCGTATTTAGTCACGGCATGGTCTTAGCAGCTGTGAGGCGGAAATCTCAGTCAATATTTGCTCCAGGATGTTTTTTTGCGTTGTTGTCACTGGCTGTAAAGTGCGGTCCGACCTAGCTTGAGATCCCTGTCTGAGAACTGCGAGAGCCTCTCCAGTGCATGACACAGAAAGGATTTAACTCAAGCAAAAGTATACAAGCAGCAACACAGACGTAACTTTTATGTTTTTATATTTTGATAAACAGTTATAACAAATAACTGATAAAATAATACAAGGATTTTGTACCAGTATACAGCCAAGCCGCTTGAATATCTGTTGCGGTGCACGTGGGATTAAAGTTGCCTACAAATAACACGAAACTTGTTTGCGAGGGGGTAGGTGATATCAATAAAATGAATTACTCATGAATTTTTGCAATCTGAACAGCTGAAACTGAAATACAGAAATTTTCTCAGGGGTGGGGTCATTAACCCTAATTTTCTCAGGGGTGAAGTCATGACCCCTAATTTTCTCAAGGGTGGGGTCATGACCACTAATTTTCTCAGGGGTGGGGTCATGAACCCTAATTTTCTCAGGGGCGGGGTCATAACCCCTAATTTTCTCAGGGGTGGGGTCATGACCCCTAATTTTCTCAGGGGTGGGGTCATGACGCCTAATTTTCTCAGGGTGGGGTCATGACCCCCTAATTTTCTCAGGGGTGGGGTCATGAACCCTAATTTTCTCAGGGGTGGGGTCATGGACCCTAATTTTCTCAGGGGTGGGGTCATGAACCCTAATTTTCTCAGGGGCGGGGTCATGAACCCTAATTATCTCAGGGGCGGGGTCATGACGCCTAATTTTCTCAGGGTGGGGTCATGACCCCTTAATTTTCTCAGGGTGGGGTCATGACCCCTTAATTTTCTCAGGGGCGGGGTCATAACCCCTAATTTTCTCAGGGGCGGGGTCATGAACCCTAATTTTCTCAGGGGCGGGGTCATGACGCCTAATTTTCTCAGGGTGGGGTCATGACCCCCTAATTTTCTCAGGGGCGGGGTCATAAACCCTAATTTTCTCACGGGCGGGGTTCAGGACCCCCTAATTTTTTCAGGGAGGAGTCCGCCGACTCCCTTGTCGCCCCCCCCCTAGATACGTCAGTGGTAAAAAGCAGAAAAATGTAGCAAAACACGTGCAACATTCCGGATAAAATTGAAGATACACAAAGAAATCACAAACAAAAATATCGTTGGATAATAGCATAATTCTTTTTTTCAAAAAACATTTCTGACTTTACCAAGTCTGACTAGTTTAAAAATACACCGATCAAAAGTTTTACAGCCTTCCGCCAACTTGCATAAATGTACGAGTGTAGTAAAACAAAAAACGCAGCGCATCGAAAGAGTTAAACAAAATAATTTTTTCACGAAATTTTTAACAAAAAACTTTCTTAGAAATGGGGCAAATTTGATTTATATAACAACTGTCGATGAGTTGCGGATTAAATAATGCATAAATATAGATTAAAAAATAAAAAAATAAACTGATATTAGAGCAAACATAGTTCACACGCATACAATTTTATAAGCCATTTGTACAGCGTTACAAGCGCTGCATCAAATTATAATATTGAAAAAGCGGAAACAAAAACTGCCTACAGATTTCACCAAACCGACTCAAAAGCGGACTATAAAGCTACGGAAAACTTTTTACAACAGCCATGCGCGCGTGCAATCAATCGTGCAGTCTTGCAATGCGGACGCTTCGTTTCTTCTGTAGTTTATTGGAATTGAAGTTCGAATTGCTTATTAAATATTCGACTTGGGCGTCCCAACTATGGTCGCGCAATGTTTCACTGAATCATTGTTACTTTGCTCTCCTCTCCAGGTTCGCCTTTCTCGTACCTGAGTTGAGTGAAGTCGGTTCGCGGCTTTATTCTTAACTAACTAAATGACTAACAAACAAACAAACAAACTAACTAACTAACTAACTAACCAACTAACTAACTAACCAACTAACTAACAAACAAACAAACAAACTAACTAACTAACTAACTAACTAACTAACTAACTAACTCACTAACTAACTAACTGACTAGCTAACTAACTAACTAACTAACTAACTAACTAACTCACTAACTAACTAACTAACTAACTAACTAACTAACTAACTAACTAACTCACTAACTAACTAACTAACTAACTAACTAACTAACTAACTAACTAACTAACTCACTAACTAACTAACTAACTAACTCACTAACTAACTAACTAACTTACTAACTAACTAATTAACTAACTAACCAACTAACTAACTAACTAACTAACTAACTAACTAACTAACTAACTAACTAACTAACTCACTAACTAACTAACTAACTAACTAACTAACTAACTAACTCACTAACTAACTAACTAACTGACCAATTAACTAACTAACCAACTAACTAACTAACTAACTAACTAACTAACTAACTAACTCACTAACTAACTAACTAACTAACTAACTAACTAACTAACTCACTAACTAACTAACTAACTAACTAACTAACTAACTAACTAACTAACTAACTAGCTAGCTAACTAACTAACTAACTAACTAACCAATAGAAAACCTCTCTCTCACCTGACTGTCAAGTCAGCGTCGCGGTCGACACGGTCGACGTCTTCAGCCTCGTGAACTTCGCATTCGGTTTCAGTAGTCCCGTTATTTGAGGCGGCGGCGCCGGTCTCGGCAATCATCGCAGCCTCCTGATTGGTCCCGGTGGCCTCGTTGTTGTCCTCCGTCAGGTTGTCATCCTGAATTCCGTCCTCAGGTCCGACGTGGCCACCGTTCTGACGCTGGCGGCTCTTGTCGACGGTGGAGTACCGGTAGGACGTGTTCAGCCGCGAGTCACTCCGAGCGGCATTGGGGGGCCGCTTCGGGAACAAGCAGGGCAGGATGTTGCGGAACTCGTTCTGGAAGTTGGCGTTCATCCAGCCGTACAGGAACGGGTTGTACATCACGGAGCTCATGGCCAGCAGGTGGCACACGAAGAAGAGGCTGCGGAACAGGCCCTCCGAGGTTATGCCGACATCGTTCAGCATCCACAGCAGGTTCAGCGGGATCCAGCACACCACGAAGATGACCACCATGGCGATGAGCATCCGGTTGGTGCGCCGCTTCCTGCGGATGTCCAGCTCCTCCTTGCTGCGCGACTTCTTGGCCAGAGTTTTCTTGTGGCGATTCTTCAAGCTGATGCTCACCTTGGAGTAGCAGGCCGTGATGATGGAGCAAGGAATGAGGAACTGCAGCACGAAGCTGATCACGGTGAAGACTGGCCGGTATTCGGGCTTCCAGTCCTCCACGCAGCTCTCCGTTGCCGCCTCGTCCGAGGACTTCACGCGCTGGAACACGGCGATGGGCAGGCTGATGAGCACGGCCACCAGCCAGATGATCACCACGATGAGCAGGCAGAGGCCCGTCTTCATCCGGGGCACGAACGGGTGCACAATCATGCAGTAGCGTTCAACGGCGATGGCCGTTGAAGTCAGGGTCGACACGTACACGGAGACGCCCATGGTCATCGGCATGAGCTTGCAAACTGCGCCCGGCAGCGTCCAGGTCTGCATGAACATCACCGTCGGCGTCAGCGGCACGTTCACCGTGCTCATGATGACGTCAGAGATGGCCAGGTTGGTGATGAGGATGTTGGTGATGGTCTGCATGCTGCGCTTCCTCAGTACAACTGTGATCACCAGCAGGTTGCCCAGGGTGCCGAGCATGCAGATGATGGAGTAGAACAGGACGCACAGCGACTTCACCCACATCGGGTGGGTGGGGATGGTCGCGTTGTGGCTCATTGCAGGCGGGTGACTCGGTCTGGGTTTAATGGAATGGGTGGCTACGCGTGTATACAGACAGCACTCAGCAACGGTTGAGGCTGACCCCGCCTGACTCGGACAGACATTATCAGTCAGAAGACGCGGGTCACGAGCACGCAAAAGTGGCGTCCGTGGTGGTGGCATCAGGGAGGCGCAGCCAGGTACTTTCCTATGTGTGCATGCAACCCGGAGTTCGATTCCTGCTCGCGCGGTCACATTACTGTGAAATGGCGCCAGAGCTATATACTGTGGAATGGTGCCAGAGCTATACACTGTGGAATGGCGCCAGAGCTATGCTGTGAAATGGCGCCAGAGCTATACTGTAAAATGGCGCCAGAGCTATACTGTAAAATGGCGCCAGAGCTATACTGTAAAATGGCGCCAGAGCTATACCGTGAAATGTGGTTACCAAACCTTGATCTAAGGCTCAAAAATAGTTCTGGCTTCAAAACGCATTGAGCTGCATATTTTATTAATAGAACTCCAAAAAAAGAGTTGAGTGCAATTCTCACTTGAATAAAACTTCAATTTGCCTTTCGTTGGCAGGCAGGCTAAGGCAGAGTCTGCTCCAGCATATGCAAATATGCCAGCCCAGTGCCAATACGAGAACTGGGTTGGGTAAGTTTGCTCAGGGGATTAATAAGTGTCTTCATATTGCTGCTGCCATTAATGATTGGGTTGATTGATTGGCGCTGTCCTGAGGAATTCATTATCAATCATCAGGCTTACTACTCTCCTAATTATGATGATTTGACAGCATCATCAAGGCTCTGGACTCTCTGTAGATCGCATCCGATAAAGTAATTCGGCAGCCTTGATGACTTCAGCGACTGCATCGGATACAGAGACATGCCCCCCCCCCGACAAAGACATGACTCCCCCCCCCGACAAAGACATGGCTCCCCCTCCGACAAAGACATGGCTCCCCCCCGACAATGACATGGCTCCCCCCCTCCGACAAAGACATGGCTCCCCCCCCCCTCCGACAAAGACATGGCTCCCCCCCGACAATGACATGGCTCCCCCCCGACAATGACATGGCTCCCCCCTCCGACAAAGACATGGCTCCCCCCGACAATGACATGGCTCCCCCCTCCGACAAAGACATGGCTCCCCCCGACAATGACATGGCTCCCCCCCGACAATGACATGGCTCCCCCCTCCGACAGAGACATGCCCCCCCCCCGACAAAGACATGGCTCCCCCCGACAATGACATGGCTCCCCCCTCCGACAGAGACATGCCCCCCCCCCCGACAAAGACATGGCTCCCCCGACAATGACATGGCTCCCCCCTCCGACAGAGACATGCCCCCCCCCCGACAAAGACATGGCTCCCCCCGACAAAGACCTGGCTCCCCCCCCGACAAAGACCTGGCTCCCCCCCGACAATGACATGGCTCCCCCCGACAATGACATGCCCCCCCCGACAAAGACATGGCGCCCCCTCCTGAAAAGACATGGCGCCCCCCCCCCGACAAAGACATGACTCCTCCCCGACCCCGACAAAGACATGGCGCCCCCTCCTGAAAAAGACATGGCGCCCCCCCCCCGACAAAGACATGACTCCTCCCCGACCTCGACAAAGACATGGCGCCTGGCGCCCCCTCAAAGACATGGCGCCCCCCAAGGACAGGGCGCCCCCTAACAAAGACATATGGCGCCCCCCAAGACATGGCGCCCCCCAAAGACATGGCGCCCCCCAAAGACATGGCGCCCCCCCCAAAGACATGGCGCCCCCCCCAAGACATGGCGCCCCCCCCAAAGACATGGCGCCCCCCCCCAAAGACATGGCGCCCCTCCAAAGACATGGCGCCCCCCAAAGACAGGGCGCCGCCTAACAAAGACATGGCGCCCCCCCCCGGACAACGACAAGACATGAAACCCTCCCCCCGACAGACATGGCAACACAAATGTTTCAAACTCACCAAATGCAAGGCAAAAATCTGTTGTCCAGAATTGAAAAATAGCTTTAACTGAAATTCAACCAAAGACATTGATTTAATAAACAGGATCCAAGCTTAAAGTACTCAAATCCTATTATGAGAATCAGAAGAAAGCTTCTCAGATCAACTCACCCGCTGAGAGCAAATCCTTGAGCAAAACTGCCGCCGCCCACGTTTTGCCTTCTCATTCTGTCTCTTTTTTCAAATCCCCTTTAAAACCCTTCGCCCCCTGCCTCTCGGATCCCCGATTTTTCTTCCCCGCACTCGCACCGTCTCCTGCCCAGACAGCCAAT
>NIVC01002941.1:141428-163346 GCA_002269645.1 Macrostomum lignano
TCACTCAGATCCCAAACTGTCTCACTCAGATCCCACACTGTCTCACTCAGATCCCACACTGTCTCACTCAGATCCCACACTGTCTCACTCAGATCCCACACTGTCTCACTCAGATCCCACACTGTCTCAGTCAGATCCCACACTGTCTCACTCAGATCCCACACTGTCTCACTCAGATCCCGCACTGTCACTCAGATCCCACACTATCACTCAGATCCCACACTGTCTCACTCAGATCCCACACTGTCTCACTCAGATCCCACACTGTCACTCAGATCCCATACTGTCACTCAGATCCCACACTGTCTCACTCAGATCCCACACTGTCTCACTCAGATCTCACACTGTCTCACTCAGATCTCACACTGTCTCACTCAGATCCCGCACTGTCACTCAGATCCCACACTGTCACTCAGATCCCACACTGTCTCACTCAGATCCCGCACTGTCACTCAGATCCCACACTGTCATAGCTAGATAGCTAGATAGATAGATAGATAGATAGATAGATAGATAGATAGATAGATAGATAGATAGATAGATAGATAGATAGATAGATAGATAGATAGATAGATAGATAGATAGATAGATAGATAGATAGATAGATAGATAGATAGATAGATAGATAGATAGATAGATAGATAGATAGATAGATAGATAGATAGATAGATAGATAGATAGATAGATAGATAGATAGATAGATAGATAGATAGATAGATAGATAGATAGATAGATAGATAGATAGATAGATAGATAGATAGATAGATAGATAGATAGATAGATAGATAGATAGATAGATAGATAGATAGATAGATAGATAGATAGATAGATAGATAGATAGATAGATAGATAGATCCCCAAGCCCTTAAAAACGAAGAGCTCGAAATCCGACAGCGCCTCGTGCATCTCTTTGATCCTTCGCGAAGAAAATGCTTACAGGATGAGATTAAAAACAGGGTGATTAAAGGCCGCTCTTCATTTAGCCCTCGAAAACAGCTTTTGCCTTATCACATCACCCCCAGCCTGTCCGGAGCCGGGGGGGGGGGTTCGCGTGATGGGGATCTACAGATAGAGTCGCCATTAGCCTGGGATTAGCACGCCACTTCCCTCTCTCCTCGCCCTCCTTCCTCAGTGATTCGATCTGCCCGAAAATGGATATTAAATTTTTATTCATCTGGGCCATCACGAGATGGATTAAATGAGCTTTTAATCTGCCTAAAGAGCCTTCGAAAAAAGCAGTGGCTCTCCGTTGTCCGGTCAAGACGAACAGTTGGGTAGCTGAGGCAGCTGAGAAAACAGGATAAAATAGAATCGGATTTAGTTGCATTTAAAAAGATTTTTCTGGTTTTTGAAGGCCTCAAATTTCGATTTAAATGTGGCTTGGAAAATTACATATTTACCTGCCAGGTTTCGAGGGCACTCAGATCCCACACTGTCTCACTCAGATCCCGCACTGTCTCACTCAGATCCCGCACTGTCTCACTCAGATCCCAAACTGTCTCACTCAGATCCCAAACTGTCTCACTCAGATCCTACACTGTCTCACTCAGATCCCACACTGTCTCACTCAGATCCCAAACTGTCTCACTCAGATCCCACACTGTCTCACTCAGATCCCACACTGTCTCACTCAGATCCCACACTGTCTCACTCAGATCCCACACTGTCTCACTCAGATCCCAAACTGTCTCACTCAGATCCTACACTGTCTCACTCAGATCCTACACTGTCTCACTCAGATCCCACACTGTCTCACTCAGATCCCAAACTGTCTCACTCAGATCCCACACTGTCTCACTCAGATCCCACACTGTCTCACTCAGATCCCACACTGTCTCACTCAGATCCCAAACTGTCTCACTCAGATCCCACACTGTCTCACTCAGATCCCACACTGTCTCACTCAGATCCCACACTGTCTCACTCAGATCCCACACTGTCTCACTCAGATCCCACACTGTCTCACTCAGATCCCACACTGTCTCACTCAGATCCCACACTGTCTCACTCAGATCCCGCACTGTCACTCAGATCCCACACTATCACTCAGATCCCACACTGTCTCACTCAGATCCCACACTGTCCCACTCAGATCCCACACTGTCTCACTCAGATCCCACACTGTCTCACTCAGATCTCATACTGTCACTCAGATCCCACACTGTCTCACTCAGATCCCACACTGTCTCACTCAGATCCCACACTGTCTCACTCAGATCCCACACTGTCTCACTCAGATCCCACAGTGTCACTCAGATCCCGCACTGTCACTCAGATCCCACACTGTCACTCAGATCCCACACTGTCTCACTCAGATCCCACACTGTCACTCAGATCCCACACTGTCTCACTCAGATCCTACACTGTCTCACTCAGATCCCACACTGTCTCACTCAGATCCCAAACTGTCTCACTCAGATCCCACACTGTCTCACTCAGATCCCAAACTGTCTCACTCAGATCCCACACTGTCTCACTCAGATCCCACACTGTCACTCAGATCCCATACTGTCACTCAGATCCCACACTGTCTCACTCAGATCCCACACTGTCTCACTCAGATCCCACACTGTCTCACTCAGATCCCACACTGTCTCACTCAGATCCCACACTGTCACTCAGATCCCATACTGTCACTCAGATCCCACACTGTCTCACTCAGATCCCACACTGTCTCACTCAGATCTCACACTGTCTCACTCAGATCTCACACTGTCTCACTCAGATCCCGCACTGTCACTCAGATCCCACACTGTCACTCAGATCCCACACTGTCTCACTCAGATCCCGCACTGTCACTCAGATCCCACACTGTCTCACTCAGATCCCACACTGTCTCACTCAGATCCCACACTGTCACTCAGATCCCATACTGTCACTCAGATCCCACACTGTCTCACTCAGATCCCACACTGTCTCACTCAGATCCCACACTGTCTCACTCAGATCCCACACTGTCTCACTCAGATCCCACACTGTCACTCAGATCCCATACTGTCACTCAGATCCCACACTGTCTCACTCAGATCCCACACTGTCTCACTCAGATCTCACACTGTCTCACTCAGATCTCACACTGTCTCACTCAGATCCCGCACTGTCACTCAGATCCCACACTGTCACTCAGATCCCACACTGTCTCACTCAGATCCCGCACTGTCACTCAGATCCCACACTGTCACTCAGATCCCACACTGTCTCACTCAGATCCCACACTGTCACTCAGATCCCATACTGTCACTCAGATCCCACACTGTCTCACTCAGATCCCACACTGTCTCACTCAGATCCCACACTGTCTCACTCAGATCCCACACTGTCTCACTCAGATCCCACAGTGTCTCACTCAGATCCCACACTGTCTCACTCAGATCCCACACTGTCTCACTCAGATCCCACACTGTCTCACTCAGATCCCACACTGTCACTCAGATCCCACACTGTCTCACTCAAATCCCACACTGTCTCACTCAGATCCCACACTGTCTCACTCAGATCCCATACTGTCTCACTCAGATCCCACACTGTCTCACTCAGATCCCACACTGTCTCACTCAGATCTCACACTGTCTCACTCAGATCTCACACTGTCTCACTCAGATCCCGCACTGTCACTCAGATCCCACACTGTCACTCAGATCCCACACTGTCTCACTCAGATCCCGCACTGTCACTCAGATCCCACACTGTCACTCAGATCCCACACTGTCTCACTCAGATCCCACACTGTCACTCAGATCCCATACTGTCACTCAGATCCCACACTGTCTCACTCAGATCCCACACTGTCTCACTCAGATCCCACACTGTCTCACTCAGATCCCACACTGTCTCACTCAGATCCCACAGTGTCTCACTCAGATCCCACACTGTCTCACTCAGATCCCACACTGTCTCACTCAGATCCCACAGTGTCTCACTCAGATCCCACACTGTCTCACTCAGATCCCACACTGTCTCACTCAGATCCCACACTGTCTCACTCAGATCCCACACTGTCACTCAGATCCCACACTGTCTCACTCAAATCCCACACTGTCTCACTCAGATCCCACACTGTCTCACTCAGATCCCATACTGTCTCACTCAGATCCCACACTGTCTCACTCAGATCCCACAGTGTCTCACTCAGATCCCACACTGTCTCACTCAGATCCCACACTGTCTCACTCAGATCCCACACTGTCCCAAAGTGCTTCAAACAAAATTACAACCCGTCGGAGGGAGTTTCAGCAGCTACCTGCAGCCTGAACAATGCCATTTCATCTACGGGAAGTTAAAGCCGCTGCTATTCACTACTGCAGCGTGAGAAACAAAAAGCAGTCTGAAAGACCCCCCCATCCATCTGTCTGATTAAGTGGAGCCCTTGCTCACGGCTGATAATGACAGGATGCGGGACAAAGGAAGCATTCCATTAGTCTTTGCATTCGGCTGTCGCTCTTTCCCCACTCGCAGATGATGCCAGCTGACTGATGCGGCGCTCTGAGAGGCTGCGCCCTTCCTTTTTTTTCCGCACCTGCTGCACCTCTTTATTGAACAGAAAATGTTATTGAAAACGGAAAAGCATGCCGTTCGGGAAATATGTTGCTCAAAGGTTTTTTCACTTGTATTTTATCGCGATTTTAGAGGCCAGTCTCTTTCAGATCTCTTTCAACCGATTCTCCAGCTCAGGAAAGGCCATTAGCAGCAGCATTTTGTTATACTTCATGACGCTTTTCACCGAGTCAAACGACACGGAATGACCTGTGAACCAGGTGCGCCTGAAGCCCTGCACTTGGTCAAGGATTCGCCACAGAACCCCATCGGCGATTTCCGGTATGGTGTATCGAGGCATGTAGTTGAAGGTTATTGAGGCCAGGGTGTCGCCACTAGCCAGGGGGTCGTGAGCTTCCGGCGCTGTCTGCAGGTCGCTGCTTGAGCCTTCCGAATTGGAGTAGCCTGACAGGTAGTAGGCTACGATGGTGGAGGAGGCTGGAGTCTCCGGGCTTCGATTGAAATCTGGCGAGTTCAGAGCCAGTTCGGAGTTGCGAATGGCCAGGAGCCGATCGAGACTGGGGCTGCGGATTGCCGTGCGGGGGTTGATATTAGGGGGGTGCAGACTGTGAGTAGAGGGTGTAACTGTGAAGGATCGCCACAGAGGGTGTAGAATGTGAGTTGAGGGTGTAGACTGTGAGGGGAGGGTGTAGACTAATAGTAGAGGGTGTAGAATTTGAGTGGAGGGTGTAGACTGTGAGTGGAGGGTGTAGACTGTGAGTGGAGGGTGTAGACTTTTAGTGAAGGGTTTCGATTGAAGCTAGAGATGGAGCTGCTGCAGACAATGGATTTCCATCACATACTTCTCCGTGTCCAGCTGGTCCAGGTAGTAGGCCACAGGGTGGGCCGCCACTTCCGGTTGACCGGAAAAGCGCACCAGCTTAGTCAGAAACTTTCTGGACTTCAGTCTGGAGAACACATCCTTCTCGGCCGGGGTCAGGTCATCCAACAGGCCGCCCGTGACCGCCTGCGCGCTGGGAGTCCACACCAGCCAGTCCACCGTCTCCATGCTGTTGTCAAAGAATCGAATCTTGATGGGACGACCACCGCCACCACCGCTCCTGCTGACACCAACGACACGACTGTTCATGCGGAACTGCACACCGCCAGCCAGCTGGAGACGGTCGCGCGCCGACTCCCAGAAAGTCTGGGTGGATAGAATTCAATAATAACGATATGAAATGAGAGCTAAGATGGCCAGTTTACACTCTGGTGCTTTGGAGTGGGGTAGACTTTGGATTGAAGACAAGATCGTCAATGTACAGTCTAGCTTTGGTGGTATTGGGGTGGGGTAGGAATTAAAGATAAGCTCGCCTATGTACAGTCTAGCTTTGGTGGTATTGGAGTGGGGTAGGAATAGGAGATAAGATCGCCAATGTACAGTCTAGCTTTGGTGGTATTGGAGTGGGGTAGGAATAGGAGATAAGATCGCCAATGTACAGTCTAGCTTTGGTGGTATTGGAGTGGGGTAGGAATAGGAGATAAGATCGCCAATGTACAGTCTAGCTTTGGTGGTATTGGAGTGGGGTAGGAATAGGAGATAAGATCGTCAATGTACAGTCTAGCTTTGGTGGTATTGGAGTGGGGTAGAAATAGAAGATAAGATCGTCAATGTACAGTCTAGCTTTGGTGTTATTGGAGTGGGGTAGAAATTGAAGACAAGATCGTCAATGTACAGTCTAGCTTTGGTGGTATTGGAGTGGGGTAGAAATTGAAGATAAGATCGCCAATGTACAGTCTAGCTTTGGTGGTATTGGAGTGGGTAGGAATAGGAGATAAGATCGCCAATGTACAGTCTAGCTTTGGTAGCATTGGAGTGGGGGAGGAATCGAAATGGGTTGAAGATGGCAAGTAGAGCAATCTGTAATCACCTAATACAGAGCACAAGAATGGTCGGGCGCACCTGGAATCCCTTGCGCAACATGCCGAGCCTGGACTCCTTCCGGGGCACCAGCAGGTCAGTCAGGTAGGCCTCCGACATCCACATGAGTCCGTAGAGAGCGGAGGTGTCGCTGGGACTGCCGTAGCCCATGGCGGTCATGCCGAACAGAAAGTAGGGCTCCAGAGCCAGCAAGCCGTTCTTCTCCAGATAGCTGAGCGCGCTGCAGTTCAACTTGGCCAGCGCCTCGCTTGACGGCTGGGCCAGCGGGAACTCCAGGAAGTCCGGCTGCTGGGCCGGATAGAGCTTTGAGCGCAGGCGGATGTAACGCTGACTGGCCTGCAGAATGTGCTGCTTGACCTCCTCATCGGATGCGTTGGGCCGCAGCGTTGGATCCAGGCGTCGAACCCTGCCGAACACGAACTGCTCAAGGTCCATCTAGAAGTTGGAAAAGTTTCTTTCCTAACTTACGGATTTGCCACTTACTGGAGTGGTTGGAACCGTGATCGGAGACAGTTCTGCTCATTCCACTGCCTCCTGAGCACACAAGCACGCCAAGACTGCACGCAGGCACCCACTCGTGCACACGCTCACACAGAGTGCACAGGGGCGCCAGCACCAGGGGCTTTAGCACCAGGGGCGCCAGCACCAGGGGCTTTAGCACCAGGGGCTTTAGCACCAGATGCTTTAGCACCAGGGGCGCCAGCACCAGAGGCGCCAGCACCAGGGGCGCCAGCACCAGGGGCGCCAGCACCAGGGGCGTCAGCACCAGAGGCGCCAGCACCAGGGGCGCCAGCACTAGGGGCGTCAGCACCAGAGGCGCCAGCACCAGGGGCGTCAGCACCAGAGGCGCCAGCACCAGGGGCGCCAGCACTAGGGGCGTCAGCACCAGAAGCGCCAGCACCAGGGGCGTCAGCACCAGAGGCGCCAGCACCAGAGGCGCCAGCACCAAGGGTGCCATCACCTGGGGCGCCAGCACCAGAAAAACTTGTGAACCAGCGCAGGATCAGAACAGCGCAAAATTCAGTGCTACTGAAAACTCGCAAGTTTCGAGTTCAGGATCGCGGCCGACAGCTCATACCTGGCGAGCGGATGGCTCAGACGATTCTCTGATCACCGCGGCAGGCAGGGTGGCTTCATCCAGATCGTAGCCGATGCCCTGAGCCATGCGGCGCAGGTCTCGGTAGTCGCTGCTCACGTAGCAGGTGCCCAACTCGTGCGGCAGCGGGTCCGCCTCCGAAACCTTCAGCGTGACGGAGCGCCCGCCGACCCGGCCGGAGGACTCCAGCACAAGGAGATTCTTGAAGCCCAGACTGCGGAGCAGGTAGGCCATATGCATCCCGGCTGGGCCGGCGCCCACAATGGCCACCCTCGAAGACCGGCTGGGCCGCTCGGCAGCTGTCGGCAGGCAGGCGGCGTCATGGTTGCTAAGCAACTGCAGCAGCAACAGCAGCAGCAGTGATGATGTCATGCTTTATCACTCGCCTTATAGTCTCTAAATCAGCTGTTAGGAATAATTAGTTTAAATGAGTACAATTAGCAGGCTAGCAAGCGCAAACTCTGCTGTGAGAAAAGACTTAATAAGGGCCTATAAGTCGAGGCTCTTATCGGAAACCCCCCACCCCCTAATGCAGCAGCTCAATGGGCCGGCCCCTGCCATGTGTTATTGTTCCATTGTTTGAAGGCAAAATAATTTGTGACAGGAGTTGGCGATTATTTATGACTGATAATAAAATACTCACGATTCCAGAGTTCGACCGGATTGCCCCCCATGCGGGATTGCGTGCGCACTACTTGAAATTAATTCTGTCACTTTTTGCCAGGCGTTGTTGCTATTTATAGCTTTAGTTGACGTTTTACCGGCCCGCGAGATATGGCATGAGTTCGTGGAGGATCGCGGCAAAATTTGAAGTGCCATGCACTTGAGAAAAAAACTATTATGGCCGAGATTTGAAAAGCTGCACGAAATTATTCCACGGCTGATTGAACTGCTCGAAATCTGCGCAATTTTACCAGCAGGGATCGACTTTCGAAAAGCCAATGAAACAACAAATTAATCGATTTAAATGATTTAATCGATCGATTTTTATCGATTTTTATCGATTTTCATTGAATTTATCAATTTTCATCGAATTTATCTATTTTTTCGGACTTTTAAGATTTTTTCTCAGTTTTATCGATTCTTATCGATTTTTAGCGATTTTATCGATTTTTATTGACTTTCATCGATTTTATCGATTTTATTGAGCATATTCTTTAGCAGTTGCTAATCGGAGTCCAGATTCTGGGTTAGTTCGATGTGTTTTGTAATTTTTTTGCTAATGTAATTGCAAGACACGCACACGACTGCCCCTGAGCAGGCACACAAGCGCCCGGATACGTACGCAGTCATACGCACAGGCACACACTCACACAGGAGTGTACAGCGGCCCTAACTTTATTTACCGATAGACATGTACACTTCACTGTGATTTGGGGGTTGGCCTTCAAGGCCGTTAATTGCGCAAGCAGAGCCAAGCCAAGACTCCGATTTAGCCCCAAATTAATGTGACTGCACTGGGAATCGATCCTGGGCCGCTGGCACACCAGAACGCCGCTCTACTAGATCGCTGGGCTATGCCCCCATAAAAGTGCAATTACCCCGCCCTAACTTAGCTGGGATTGACGTAAACACAAAAGCGATTAGCATCTAAATTTAGTTTGAAAGAATCTGAAATCAGATCCTCTCATGCAGCTCATGAAACTCAATGCCAATACAAAGGAATATTTTTCTTGGATAAAAGAAACATCCAGGCCAGGCATTGTGAGCTCACGCAAGTCTCCGCCTGACTGCTTCGGGCCAGGGCTGAGAGGGCCGAGTGGAGGGGAAGTCAGCCAAGCGTGCGCCTGCTGGCGACTCGAGCCTGACAGGGCAGAAGTTCGCGGGCTCGTCTGTCGCTGAACGGCACCGAATCCCAAGGGTGCAGAGAAAATTTGAATTTTAATACCATGAGACGCGTCCTTTTCAGCCTCAGTCCGTCTGTCTGTCTGTCTGTCTGTCTGTCTGTCTGTCTGTCTGTCTGTCTGTCTGTCTGTCTGTCTGTCTGTCTGTCTGTCTATCTGTCTGTCTGTCTGTCTATCTGTCTGTCTGTCTGTCTGTCTGTCTGTCTGTCTGTCCATCGATCTTCCCCTCTTTCCTTTCTGTGTCCCACTGCAAATCTCTGGTGAATTTTCGACAAAAGAGCTCAAATATAAATAGACGCAATGAAAGGCCTAAAAAACGCAATGATAATTAGCAGGAGTCGAATTCCATTTTTGGCTTTCTACGAGCCTGTATTTCTGAAAAAAATCCGACTTTCTGAAAGGGGTGGTCGAATATCTGAATGCCTTACAAGCACATGAACTGTAAGTCTTAGGATTAGATATTGGGAAATTTATGTGTCCACAGAGTACTGAAATCTACCCATCTCGCAAATGCATTCAGGCAGGGAAACTCGGCCTGAAACAAAACAGAGTAAGGAGTCCTTGTACTTGAGTTGTCCATCAGTGAGTATATTGCACCCATGCAGCCAAATTACTTTTGCAGCGCATAAGCTGTCAAAATGACAAAACAAATATTTTCAAATCCATCGTCTTCCCACATATCAGCAGCTTTGCGCGCCTGAGGCTGCAGCGAATTATGAGAAGAACTGAACTCAAAATTTTTCGTTTGATTTTTCCCTCCTTTGCCCGGGTCTCCGCGTACAGCCCGAAGGAATTGCCAAGGCGCCCGAGACTGAGGCTGCAACTCGATCAAGGCGGGGCCCGTCGCCCACGCCTCTGTCTGGGGAGAGGAAATTGAAATTCAAAAAAAGAAAAAACATGACACCGCTCGAACTGGGTGGCCGGGGCGCGTGTTCCTTGATGAGGAGAACAAGGGAGGATGGGGCGTTGACGCTGGTTGCTAATTAAACAGCCAGCATCTCTGACTCGGGGGCGGAAGCCATATCATACTGGCGCATTTTGAGTCAATTTTGTCGTTGACTAGATTAGCAATCCATCTCATTCTTTCCTGTTGACTAGATTAGCAATCCATTTCCTACTTTCCTGTTGACTAGATTAGCAATCCATTTCCTACTTTCCTGTTGACTAGATTATCAATCCATTTCCTACTTTCCTGTTGACTAGATTAGCAATCCATTTCCTACTTTCCTGTTGACTAGATTAGCAATCCATTTCCTACTTTCCTGTTGACTAGATTATCAATCCATTTCATAATTTCCTGTTGACTAGATTAGCAATCCATCTCATAATTTCCTGTTGACTAGATTAGCAATCCATTTCATACTTTCTTGTTGAATATATAGATTCTTGTTGAATTTCATACATTCTTGTTGACTAGATTAGCAATCCATCCTGCATCTTTATACTCTGGCAGAAATTGAGACAGAGAAAGCAGAAGCGAAGAACAACAATACGAGTATAAGCACATGCATAAGCAGAAATGGCATGCAAATGTAGATTGTCTCAGAAAGTGTTCAGACAGGCCAGCCGTGAGCACCTCTGAGATCTCAGCAGCGCCGGCAGAAGCTGTAGATCACCAGGAGGCAATAAATTAGAGGGGTCGGCCTTGTAGGGACGGGGAATTTAATCAGTCCTGGGTCTGCTATGGATTTTGTACATGCGAGCTCACGCGGGGCGTCCCAGAGGCTGGCTGATATATAATTACCTCAATAGCCATAAAACACGATTTCCAGTCTTTACAAGGCCGCCGATTCTTGTTTTTCCATCGATAAATAAAATTCCGCACTGACTACTTGCAACTGAGACTGGCAAAAAATTAATTAATTTGATAACTATGCGAGACAGACTGCACGTTTCTTTTGGCTCAAAGGTTGTTGGAAAAATTTATTGCAGAAAACCGCTGCATGGGAATTGCATATAGGACTCGCCATCTTCATTGGCTCCTGGTTTGGCAGTCCTGAGCCTTGATCATCAGTATATTAAACTCTCTAGCCCTTTCGACGATTTATAATTTCGAGCTTGTGACAGCTAACCCTTTTTCGACTCACCGATATGTTACGTTAAACAATTTTTAAGGCAGTTTTTTCACGAAGAAACGCATGCACTTTTGCGAGTGTTTCTTGAAAACAGAAACCTGCATCATTACGCTCGTAACAGGAAGCAGCACCTGGATCAGTTGGCGTGCTATCAAAAGCTTCTGCGGCATTGCAGGAAATCTGAGGAATTTGCTTGGCTTCCAGAATGCACAAGTTAATTAACGCTGGCCCCGATCGTGCAGCCCTTTTCACAATAGCATGTAGCGGAAGTACTCGAAATTCAACAATTTCTGCAAACACGTCCAGCTCACTAATTAAATCCCAGCTACTCACTTGTCTGTTTTCAATCGATCCGAAGGGATCTATTTCAGTAGTATGGGATAACAGAACTCTGCCGCAGGAATTTCCGTGGAAAAGCCATGGGCCCTAGTGAGTGAACATACGGGCCTATGTAAATCCATTGAGCGACTCTGCCGCAGGGCAGGCCATGGAAATTCCGTGAGACCTCCTAGTGAGAGTACATTGGTGCAAGTATTTGCGAATGGGGTGGGGCTCCGCGGGAATTCCGTTAACCGCAATGAATGAGTATTGGCAAATGCGTGTTCTGCTACGACGGACACAGGCGGTTCGGTTCATAAAACCAGGCAATGCTTTGCTTCTGAATGACATTTAATATTCCATCGGGTATCGTAAAAGGAGGAGGGGCGTGTCTTTATTTCAATGATTACAATAAAATCAATTTGCAATTCATGTCTAAAATTTGAGCTACCAACTGTTGAAAAATCACTTGATTTTGGAATTTAAGGATTTTGGAATTTTGGAATTAATTGAAACTTTTGCCTATTAATTAGGCAAAAGTTTCAATAACAAGATGCTGCTTTAATAAGATTATAATAGCCAAGCATCTCCCCCTTTCTTGGGGTGGTGGGTGTGTTGCTAAATGGAATTGGACGCTCAATAATTATCAGTTTTATTGCTCCCCAGTCTGGTCGGGAGTTCCAGTTGGCGGCAAGTGCAAAGGAACTTTTGTACATGTATGCTTTCAATAGAGGCTCTGTATCTGGGTTTTCTAATAAAATTATTTTAAAAAACCGGTTTCTGAGACGGCTGGGTTACTGACTGTAAACATAGCTAAGCTGTAAACATAGCTAAGCTGTAAACATAGCGGCTATGTTTTTATTAACACAGATTCGAATAAGCGAGGTATATAAGACACCGTATACTTGAATACGGGACATAAGTTTCTACTTCTAATTTGAATTTAACTTCAATTTGATTTTTCTATTCAAACATTAAAAAATTTGGAATGAATAAATCGCGCTGCCCTTCATATGTGTACGAGGTATGCATTTCCTGCAACTCATGTGAGCTCGGTGGCTTAAAACGTCACAAAATGAAAAGCAGCTGCAATGTCAGTCGCTGGCTGCTTTGCCACGAGTGCCAGACGCGTGAGCTCTTTAATGTGCGCCAGCAAGTTCGAGCTCACAAAAACCACATTATTATTAACTGGAGCTCACCTGGAGATTTAAAACGAGCCCGCTTTGCTGCCTTGGAGGCTGCCCAGCGTCAAGAGCAGCTCAACATTATCGAGCGCAGTCGAGCACCGGTCAGCGCACTCAGCCAGACAATTCAGGGCGTCTTTCAGCAGCCTGATGAAGATTTTCAGCACGCTACCGATGCAAACTTTGATCTGCTTGCCGCTGCACTTGCCGCTGTGGAGCAGCAATCAGATTTTTTTGGTTCAGCCGCTGCGCCAGCTGCTGATGCCGGCCTCCCAGCTGACGGTGCCGGCCTTCCAACTACTGATGCCGGCCTCCCAGCTGACGGTGCCGGCCTTCCAACTACTGATGCCGGCCTCCCAGCTGACGGTGCCGGCCTTCCAACTACTGATGCCGGCCTCCCAGCTGACGGTGCCGGCCTTCCAACTACTGATGCCGGCCTCCCAGCTGACGGTGCCGGCCTTCCAACTACTGATGCTGGCCTCCCAGCTGACGGTGCCGGCCTTCCAACTACTGATGCCGGCCTCCCAGCTGACAGTGCCGGCCTTCCAACTGCTGATGCCGGCCTCCCAGCTGGCAGTGCCGGCCTTCCAACTGCTGATGCCGGCCTCCCAGCTGACGATTCCACTGGTTTTGCAGCTCCTTCGGAGTTGGATACTGCCTTCTTCGAGGATGTCGATTTGGAGCCTGTTGAGCTGGCAAATGAAGAAGCTGAGCAGCAACAGATGCCACCCTACAGGCCTGTTCCAGTCGCAGGAAAAAATATGGAGCAAGCCAGAATGATGGCAGAAGCAAGCCTATCCGATCTCCTGCGAGAATTCGAACCTCCTACTCCACCGGCTGCACCAGAAATCCAAACCGGTGACATCCCAGTCGTAGAAGCCATGCCACCGATGCCACCGTCAGTCTGCATTCAGCTGGTACTACCGAGCAGAGTCGAGGGCGAGTATTTTATTGACCTTGGGGAGGAACTCGCATTCGCTTAAGTAGCTCTTAAAGTGTCCCAGTTCAAAGTATTTAAAAGTAGGGGAAACGAGATTTGTAGATTTTTAGGGTAAAACCAATGCATTCTACCCTGCATAAATATTAACTAATTACGTTGCACCTCATCGTGCTCATACAGGTTTCTCATAAACAAAGTGAAAAAGAAAATAATTTAGGCTTACTGTTCAAACTTATTCTTATAATAAAGCTTTAATAAGCAGCTTTAATTAGTAGGGTGACTAACGAGCATGATTTTTTGCATTGCGAAATGCTTTACCAGAAATATAATGGATTGATGGTTGCTTTTAATGAAAGCTTTTGCACTTTCTTGGACTTTGTTGAATTCATTACTTGTTTTTTTTTTTCAATCATGTGAATATCTTCGAAGAAGTTATAGGTTCACTCGCTTATAGAATTACCGTTAGGTTCACAGCATCTACTCAACTCTATGAGTATAATATGGGATTGATGATCTATGATACCCAATGTTTAGAATGACATGAATTTGGTTTGTCAAGCATGACTTTGGTTAGATTCAATTTCTGCTCCATAGAGCTCTGAATGCTGGAAATTTATCACTCCACTACATCTCTGACAGAATTGCACTTGGGTTAAATTTATCAAACAACACTTTTACACTGGAATTTCAGCAGCATTGAGTTCTTCACTAAATGTCGCTCTATTTCTAATATTAATTCTCTGTAATGGCCACCTCATCGAGTCAAGAGGACGAGCCGGTGGACCCAGCTGTCAGCCACGAATTTGGACCGAGTGGTAAGTTTTTTCATTCCATTGCTGGTTTTATGAACTCATGCATTTCTGTTTGTTGCATTCCTGTCTCTTAGCAACGGAATTATTTATATTTTTCTCGCCTACACAACAATTCCCAAATGGTTCCCAACAGGATTAAGCCGGAGAACTCACAATAATGAGACATTTTTATTCCTCATTAGATGAATTGACAAAAATGCGAAAGCAGAACTCCATCTATTTCTTCAATAATAACTCTTCAAATTCTTTTTTTACACTTATACGTAGCTCGTATTGATTAATAAAAAATATTAAATCTAGATATAAGGTAGTAGGATAAATAGTATACTCGTAAGTGTAAAAAAGGGCAATAAAATATTCGACTTCCATAACTCCCAGAGACATTTCTCATCATTTCCACTTTCCATAAATATTTTTAATACTATCTTCCCTTCTTCAATTGTAGGACCTTCATTCACCCTGGCGTTAAAAACCAGCGCTCACGAAGATGTTCTTCAAGTTCATCGATTTACACCTGGAGCTGCCACTGAAACATTCGAGTTTCTCGATTTCTGCAAAATCGCAGTGCAGCAGTGTCTTGAAATTCGCTTCGACTCTTCGGATAATTGCTCTGTTAAAGCTCAGATCAAACTGAATTTGCGCATGGTCAGAGTGCAGGCGTCAGAAGCTGTCAAGGGGGAGGATAAATGGATGAGCACACAACTCGGATTGGTGGTAGATATACAGGAGTTTGATGATTGGTGGAGACAGCAGTTTACAGAGCTGGAGCGCAAAGTCGATGTCTACAACACCAACGGTAGTGGCTGGATAATTGAAAAAATCAATTTTTTTGAACTTTACTCAGCTCTCGTCGAACGAGTTTCCTACTACACGGGGCATGCTGCGGAATTTATTCTACCGACTCCACTTCTTCGGAAGAAGGCGGTTATTTGTCCTCCAAGCAATGGTGTAAATTGCTTTCTTTACGCATGCCTTGCTTTTCTGCACAAGGAAGACAACAAAATAAAGAAATCAGCGCAACGCGAGTCTTCCTACACTGACTGGCTGGATGAACTTAACATGAGTGGAATTGACTTGCCAATCAATGTCACCGACCTTTCCATTGTTGAGAGACTGAACCCGAGACTTTGCTTCACGGTTTTCATCTGGGAGAAAGAGAGCGCTCAAGTCCTCCGCTTGCCTACTGCAGCTACAATTAAAGATCGAGAAGTTGTTCTACTCTTATTTATTCCACCATCAGAAGACGAGGCCTCGGGTCATTGGTGTGCTGTTTCAAGCATCAACAGGCTTCTTAATAGCAAGGCAGCTCTGCATCGGCGGAAGTGGTGTGAGCGCTGCTTGCTGCCCTTTCATAGTGATGCAGCCTTTGAAGAACACAGCCGAGCTCCTTGTCAACCTGGAGTGATCAACGTCAAGGAAGAGTTGCCAGATGAAAGGAATAATATTCTCCGATTCTCATCATGGGAAAAAACAATTAGTCCGCCATTTGTTGTTTACGCCGACTTCGAAGCATTGAATGCTCCATGCCAAGAAGATTCGATTGCTGGTATAGCAACGAAGAAGTTAACTGAGCACATTGCTGTTGCTGCTGGCTACATCGTGCTGCACAGAGAAGGGATGACTGGTCTAGCGCCCAGAGGAGCGGATGATAAAGTGAGCACTTTTGTCAGCGACGATCCTAATAAGTGCATTTCCGATTTCCTGCAATCGCTGGAGAAGCTCGCTCGTGAAGTTTACGGCTGGAACACGGAGTTCAGTCGACAAGCAGCGATAAGAACAGAGATGGCAGGGCGACAGTTCAGAGAAGCCACAGCTTGCTGCTATTGTAGAAGCGAATTCACGGAAGGGTCCAATAAACATTGGGATCACGACCACCTCAGCGGAGAATTTCGGGGAGCTGCGTGTGCTGATTGTAATATGAAGGCCAGACTAAAGAGGTCTTTCCTTCCCGTCGTGTTCCACAATTTCAAGGGGTACGATCTCCATCTCATGATGTCATCCGCTTTGGGTCTGATGGAGGGTTGGAAAATCTCCGTCATCCCTCTGAATCCAGAGCAGTTTCTGTCGATGAAAATCGAATTTAAAATCGGCGAGTATGAGAGTGAGGGCAAGATCAAGCCTTTAAATTTTACTATTCAGTTCATTGATTCGAATCAATTTCTTAATGCCAGCCTCTCACAGCTCATCAAAAATTTACCAGAGGCTGAATGTCGTATCACTAGTCGCCTACGCAGCAGCAGATTCCCACTGCTATCATCCGAAGTGCTTTTCAGCAAGGGAGTTTTCCCGTATGACTATCTTAAAAATTCAGACGTGCTGAAGGATGCCGTGCTTCCCAGCCAAGAGAGCTTCTACAATGCTCTGACTAAGAGCCACTGCACCAACTCTGACTATGAGCATGCTCAACGCGCCTGGCGAGAATTTCAGGTTTCAAATCTAAAAGAGTACATGCTGTGCTACCTCGAGCTCGACATCAGGCAGTTGGCTGATATTTTTGAAAATTTTCGCAAGATCAGCATGCAAGAGGATGGCCTTGATCCAGTCCATTTTATTTCGACACCAGGCCTATCATTCGCTTCGGCATTGAAATCCATCAAGTCAGGGATTGAACTGCTAACAGATGCGCAGATGTATTCGCTGTTTGAGCGCGGCATTCGCGGCGGCATGTCGTTTGTTAACATCCACAAAGTGCAGGCTACCTCAGCAGCGGGCGCCAGCACTGGTGTTGACAGCAATGAGGATGTTGATGGTGGCACTCCTACTATTCATGCTGGCCTCACCGAGCTTCTTGCTGTGGATGCAAACAACCTGTATGGACAGGCGCTCACTATGAACTTACCAGTCGGAGGATTCCGTTGGCTGGACGATGATGAGCTGCTTTTGTGGACTGAAGATCGCATTCGAGGACTCAAGCTAACCGATCCACTCGCCTACCTCTTTGATGTTGACCTTGAGTATCCCCCAGAGATTCACGAAACCACCGAAGACCTACCATTTGCACCGGAAAAGGCTGCCCCGAATTTCAGGGAATTTCCTGAATACATGCAGCAGCTGTGGGAAAAGGTCGGTACGGAGAACTCCACCTATCATCCGACAGAGAAGCTGATGCTCACTTGTCACGATAAGCCTTCCTATGTGGTTCATTCCTCTATTTTGGCGTTCTACCTGAACCATGGAATGCGGGTTAGACGCATCAATCGCATGATTGAGTTTCACCAAGAGCCTCTCTTTGCTGCCTACGTCGAGAAAAATAGCCAGAAGCGGGCTGCAGCGAAAACCAACTTCGAAAAGGATTTCTACAAGTTAAAGAATAACGCGCTATTCGGCAAAACTATGGAGAATGTGCGAAAGCGGCGTGATATTCGAGTCTGCACCAACGTGGAAAAGGTAAAGGTACTGCTTGCCAAGCCGACAATTACCAATTTTATCATAATTACTGATTCACTAAGCGTTTTGGAACTGCAAAAGACAAAATTAAAGCTCGATCGGCCTATTTTTATCGGGCAATGCGTCCTAGACTTTTCGAAAATGATTATGTACGAGCTGTTTTACGACAAACTGAAGCCCTGGATAGAGAACGATGGAGGTGTCATCAAGCTATGCGGTGGTGATACCGATTCTTTCTTTCTCTCAATCAGCAACATGAGCGTTCAGTCTAAAGTTCTACCGCTGTTGAAGTCGAAGCAGCTGCTCGACACTTCAAACTATCCTCAAGAGCACGCGCTATTCTCGAATGATTTAAAAGCGCGACTTGGCTGCATTAAGGATGAAGCAGCCGGTGCTCGCTTTGAGGAGTGGCTGCTCCTAAGGCCGAAGCTTTACTCATTCAAGGCGAGTAGCCAAGCCGCGGAAAAGAAGAAGGCCAAAGGAGTTCAAGGATGCATTGTTAAGAAAGAGCTGGCTCACAGTGACTACCTAAGGGTGTTCAATGAGCTCTGCAGCCATTCTGTCGTTGTTCATCGTATTGCCAGCATCCATCACCGACTGTACACTTTGCAGCAGCGGAAGTGTGCCTTAAGCATTTGGGAAGACAAGCGCGCTTGGCTGAGCCCTAACTATAGTCTCCCATTTGGTCACATTCGGCTGCTACAGCAGCAGCAGCAGCAGCAGCAGCAGCAGCAGCGACAACAACAACAACAACAACAACAACAACAACAGCAACAGCAGCAACAACAACAACAACAACAACAACAACAGCAGCAGCAACAGCAGCAGAAATCATCAAAACGGCGCCGACTACTTTGAAATTGAATAATGAGTACAACAAGCTTGCTAAACAAAAACAATAATTTCTTTGCGATTTCAAAGTTTCTTTCTTTGACATTGAATAAAGGTTAACCGCTAATCTAAATAGGATTTTTTCCAAATGCAATAAAAACTTTGATCATCTGCTGAGGCTAGCAACAATTTTTTGCTTCACAATATTTACTTACAATTGCGCGATGATGATAATGAAACCAATGCTTCGTTAGTGGTGGTGGTGGTGTTTGCGGTGATGGCATGTGAGAGTTTTATTTTTTTCTAATTTTACCTGTACTTTGTGGTTGGTTTTTTGAATCCTGATATTGCTTTATAAGTTTTAATATATTCCATCTGCTTTTGGACTATTTTTTCCTATTTTTGTAGTGGTTTATCTGCTTGCTCGTATTTGCTTTTAGCTTGCTATTTGTTTATCTCTACAAGATGTTCACCACTGGTTTTTCATTGCAATTAAAAATGAAGACAAAAAAGCTAGTGCATGAGAGAGAATTAATTTGAATATTTTAATTAAACAAGCCGCGATTTATTCTTTCTTTTTATTTATTTCAGTTTGAAAGCAAGCAAGCTAATAGGGAACGGTCTGATTGTAGCATATGCTTAGACTTTGCTCCGCTGAGCACAAATGAGCCATTGTGAAAAAGCGTACACTTGCAGTATTGAAGCTGACAAACTAAAGCAGTAAAACTTTCAGGTTCATATTTCGCATTCGGTAGCACTTCACAGAGGTTTCTTAGTGATAGAGCCTTGGGCAAGTCTATTTTTCCATAAGCAGTAATAGTCTTAATTCGGACACAAACGGATTGACGAGGCAGCAGTTGAGGCGGAACTCTGCGATGCAGCATAGCCACGAAGCGACGGGCAGCCTTGACTGAGGCCGAGTAGCTCCGGGCGCCACAGATACTCAGTTGTCCAGTCGGATAGAGCAACAGAGTCACTCTGGGATTCCGCATCCTCTTGATGAGCACTCGGGCCAGACGGGGCGATAGATGACATGAGCCATGCTGAGAGCCAGTTCCCGCAGAGGCAACTGGGCACCCCTGCCTCCAGCCAGCCTCAGATCCACGCCGCCAACCAGATTGGTCACTCGCAGGGCTGTCGCAGGTGTACTCATTTAGAGAGTCCTTTCTGTCAGTGGTGCTGTCTTTGAGAGCCTTTGAGTGGTGCGGGCACACCTCGCTTCTTAAGTTGATACAGAACTTTGGCTTCAGCCAGTTGTAGTAGAGCAATACATTTTTCACTGCACAACCAGTATCAGATGCTTGAATCAAAGGTGATCCCAGATCCTCTAGGTTGTACACCTGTCTGCCAAGCAGCTCAGTCAGAAAGATGGACTTTTTCACCCCGCTTGTCCAGGTGGGGCCGTAAGCAATGTTTAGAATGTCATTTGCCAAATGCATGTACGATCGGGATCCATCTGTCCACTTGAAATGATGCAAATTCTTTGAGAGCTTTCTGTAATGCACCTGCATCTCAGGTGAGATTCGCTCCCATGAGAACGGAGAGGCGTACACGTGATGAGTGATATGGTAACTGCCTGCCCGGACTTGGGCAATGGCTAGCTCCTTCACAACGAAATCTCTGCTCGATCTCTCGCGTGGGAAGCCTTGGAAGTCAATATAGTTCATGATCGGATGGTTTCAAGATGCCTGATATCGGGAAGCCGACTCAGTTCCCCTTCTTAAATAGTTTTTTCCTGTTCAGCTGTAGCCAAGCTCTCCCACTCCCGAATCCTTTAACTGTATGATGAGCAGGGGCGGCCTCTGGAGAAACAGCAGGTTTAGAAATTAGCTGCCTAACTGACTTTCCTATGGCCGAAGCTGGGATGTTAAGCTTTTTATCTTGGAGCAATGAGACAAACTCACTCCAGCCCACCGGCTCGCTGGCACATTTCGAATCCCTCACGGCACTGTGAAACAAATCCAGGATGTTTGAGGAGGGTATTGTCTTCCCACAAATTTGCGCCTCGCCATTTTCGGACACCCGAATCAGAGAAGGATTGCCAGATAGGATGGCCCATAGACTGCGGGCTCTCGCTTTAAACTTCTGCGGCACGGATTGGGTGATCTTTTCCCCCAGCTGCTTGGTGCAATATCAGTTTTCAGCATCTTTGCATCACTCGCAGGTACCGCATCATCCTTTCCAGTCCGCTTGCGCTTGGCCAGCAAACTCTTCATCGCATCATGGTACATGGCAGCTTTCACATCGTCTGGGCAATCCTCGGCAAGCAAAATATCATTGCATTTCCTCTGCGCATATCTCACAGCAGTGTCGAGTTCAGACTCAACTGGCTTCAAATTCTGTGTGAGCATGTCGTATTCTGACTTGGGGATCAGAACCATTTCTGAGAACTTATTCATTTTGTTTCTTTTTCTTCACTAGCTTTATTAGAATGTAGAGAATTTTGATAAAACCCGTATTTAGCAGATCCGCAGCTCTTCTATGTGTAGAAATTTTGCGGATTATTTGCTTTTGCTTCACTAGCGCTGCCTTTTCAGTGAGTGAGAACGACAGAGTGTTTTGCAATAGGTTATAGCAGGCCTCAATGAGAAATTCATGTACTGCTTTTGGACCCGCTCTGATCAACAGACGTTTAAAGCTGATGGAATATTTCGGTGAGGCGAGAACATCAAACAAACTTTCATGTGAGTCGAATGTTTCCATTATCATTAGTGTTGCAGAATATAGAGCAAATGGCAAAATCTCGGCTGTTATTCTTAAGTGTAAACCAGGTGGGGTCGCTGATTGGGCAGGATTCGAGCCCGGACCGCAGCTCATCAGGGGTGGAAGGGTGAAAATCCAGGAGCAGGTAGGCTCCCCTGCCGTGCGATGTCACGTGCTTGAACACTGACAGCAGAAAGCCGGGCTTCTCAGCAAAACACTGCCTGCCCAGCGCCGCAATCTGCAGCTGGTCTCTGGGGTTCTTCATGATCACAAAGTACATCGCATTCAGACTCATTGTTCGCAACTCCTTCCC
>NIVC01002942.1:0-129387 GCA_002269645.1 Macrostomum lignano
CCACAGTTAGTAATTTTATTGATGCATTGTTCAAGACACCACTTACTTCTTGACTGATAACCAACCTCTTTTATTAATTTGTGCTAGGGCTGGTTGTGGCCTGTCTATTCTTATTGGTAAATTCAAAACATCAGGACTCAGTGGTGCTGCATAATCAGACCCTAGAGTTCTAAGAAGTAGGTTGTCCTCAACTCCCTTGCCATTTCCACCAGCGCCATCAAACATTATAAAGTTTTCAACATTCTTACCCATTAGAGCTGTGGCTATAACGGATTCCCAACTTTTTCTATTTTCTGGATCGGGATGAATTTGGTTATGCAGATTAACAATGAAGCCATAGTCGTAATCACTCACTCCAAGTACATCCGAGTAATTATATCCCACCGATTTAGTAACGTAATCGTCATATCTATACTCGCGAAACTCACCTGTAAGGAGGTCGTATACTCCATCGTTAAACCCTAGCAAATTCCATTTCATGTCGAATTCAATTTCATTGTTAGTAAACCTCTCTTTGAACAAAGTAGTTACCTGTTTGAGTTTGTTGGCTCCTTGTATTGAATTTATATTCTTTATTGTACTCTGTAGTTTCTTTTCAAGTGCTTTTAACTTCTCTTTATCATCAGCCGCCTTCTTAATTGCAATTTCGAGTCTAGTCTTTCGGTGGTTTAACTCACTGCTGACAAGTGTGATATTTTAAGAAATATGTCATTTATACTACTTAGTTCTCTCCACTTATCATCATCAAAATAGTAAATACCATCGCTATTGTAAATTATATTATTCTTCTTATATTCATAAACAAAGTTGGTTATATTAACGTCAGTGAAATTATCATCAAGAACTCAATCCTACCATAATAATCATATTTGCTTTTCCATTCCTTATATTTTTATAGTTTTCTTCACTTGCCCATTTCTTAGTACCGATAGTAAGTCTGTCCTGTGCATCAGCAGAGCTGGTACTGGTGCTATTCCACACCTTTTTACATGATTCGGAATCGAACTTATCATAATTTACTTTTGACCAATCAGTGAATACTTTGTACATTTCATCACCACTGTCTATGTCGCGGAGTATAAGTGCTACCTTGTACCAAGAATCATAGTCTTGGTTTTTGTGTTGTATTATACTTAACAACTTTGAAGCTCCTTCACAAGTGGGTGTGGAACGGTGCTTTTTAGTGCCTGTTTATCGGGTTCTTGTTTTCTTTTTTATCCTGTGGCTTTATTAATCTATTTATCTCATCAAGAATTACATCTCGCATGTCTATTAAACATTTGGACTTTGTACGTTTGTATTCCTAATTTCACCATCGACATAATAGAAACCTGGTGGAGCAAATACTAAGGCGGGAATATCAAAACCCACACTTTGTTGAATCGTTACTTTCAATCCATCTACTTTGTTAAAGTAAAAGTGGTGTCCCTTGTTTGTCTGAACAACCCAATCACAATGAGTCATACACAGTTCATTCAACTCAGGGCATAGGTCAGCATTATCAATATCGATTACGGTTATATTTGAGTTTCTAGTATCTATCCAAATCATGTTGTCTACATCTGGTCGAAATGGTGGTGAGGTTGAATTCCTATCTGCTTTGTTGGCATTCCTGATGGTATTTTTTTCTTTGTTTTACTATTCCATGTTACACTGCAACTTCCGAATCTAAAATTAAGTTCTTCATAGAGATTAATTAGTTTATCGTACGATTTTGTTTGTTTTAAATTTGTCAATCTTGGTGGTGGGACATCATGTTTTGAAGCGGATCCTGTACGATCACAGGAGAGAAACTTGAATCGTTTTGATTTTTTCTTTCCATTTTATTTAAAATAAATTTAACAATATAATTCATCAGTTTCAATGTACTTCTCAAGGGTTATGGGGAGTTTGAAAATGTTCAACTTAAGCATGACGAAAAATTCATCATTCCTTATGTGCTGTCTCGAAATCAATGCCCATTTATCAACATGTGCAAGATATACTCTGAATGAATACAAATATGGGGGCATTTACAATCGCTGTGTTTTAATATTTCTGCTTTATATTCATCGTAAGCTTTATCAATTTCTTCAATTAGTCGAGCCTTTCGAGTGGTGTTTTTATTTGAGAGAAATTTATAATAGAATCATAATACTTTTGTGGCAGTGCATTTCGTACATTTGGGTTAGCTTCCATTTTTCTATGAAAAATTTAACATTTTTGCTTTCTTTTGGGCAAATTTCTATAGATAATCCAACTTTAGCATTTTCTGTGTATCATTATACTTTGTCTTCTTAAATTTTCGCTACTTTTGCGCCTACTTCATTGGCAGCTTTTTTATTATTGACTGCCTTTGCGATTCCGGCAGCACCTGCCTGTCTTATGAGAGGTAGATTGTCTTTTAGTAAGTTGGAATGGTGCTTCTAGTATCAAAATACCTTCTCCATTGTACTCTAGGGCTCACCTATTGTATACTCTCTTAGCTTGCGTGGATCTGTAACGGGGCACATTTTTGTCTATTTTTAGAAACAGAAAAATAAACACAGGAACAGAAAGACTTTCAGACACCAAAGGCCAAACTCCATTGGGCTAAATGTGGCCTGCTCAAAGCGATGATATATTTGTTTAAATTATTACCTTAATAAATGTTTGATATCAAGTCATGTTGATAATTATGGCGCATTAGATGGTTCTATATCAGCGCGGCATGTTGGGCACCTAACCATGTTGCCCTCTTGAATTCCGGTGCGATAACATATTTCACAAACCACAGCTCGACAACATGCCATGGTAACGTTTGGTGGCCGTGGTTCGTGTTGGCAGATTGGACAAAGCCCTTGATTATTCCCCGGCTGAGCTGGATGGTTCTGTACTTGAGTCGGGTTATCCTCTGGTTGAATATCAGCTAGTTGGTGCTCCATATCTTGGCGATAAGCAACCAAGCGCCTCTCTGCTTCTTGAACGCGACGTTTTTGAAGATAGTAGTTCTAGGAAAGGGTTTGGTGCGCTCGTATATGATTTTTGTAAACTTAAAACCTTATAATGTAAAAACACTTTTTAACTAACCTTTAGCTGATTAAAGAAGCGCTCTTCATTAGCCAAATTTTGTGGGTTATACTCCAAAAAGATGTTGATGGCAATATCTCTAAACATTGAGTTCCTATGGTGTTGTCGCAAATTTCGCTCACGAATTCTAAGAGTTGCTCTAGCGGCAGTAAGCCTCTCGTGCAAATTCGAGAAAGAAGGCATTGTAGGAATGATATTTGTAAGAAGGTAAAGTTAGTAGAGAAAAATTACTAGACCTTGCCGCTCGTGGCCATTCATTTATATATTTTTATGACAAAACGTCAGACCCCGCATTCCATTCAGACCAAAACACGAGACCAATTTTTATCTTTTTATTTTTCGAAATTTTCTTCTCGCGTTTTGGTCTCGCGTTTTGGTCTGAATGGAATGCATGACTCAGTGTAGCAAGAGTATAAGATAAAAAATATAAAACCCCGAATTCCTGTGTTAGTCATCGAGTGAAGTTTGCCTACTTGCTTTGCTATCTTGGTCGGACAATAGCCGACCATATTGTTGCGGTGCGAGCTTGCTTCTGTGTAGCAAGAGTAGATGAAAAATATAAAACCCCGAATTCCTGTGTTAGTCATCGAGTGAAGTTTGCCTACTTGCTTTACTATCTTGGTCGGACAATAGCCGACCATATTGTTGCGGTGCGAGCTTGCTTCTGTGTAGCAAGAGTATAAGATAAAAAATATACAACCCCGAATTCCTGCGTTACTCATTGAGTAAAGTTTGCCTACTTGCTTTGCTACGGTGGTTGGACAATAGCCGACCATATTATTGCTCTGCGAGATTGCTTCTGTGTGTAGCAAAAGTAGATGAAAAATATACAACCCCGAATTCCTGCGTTAGTCACTGAGTGAAGTTTGCCTACTTGCCAGCTTCCTAAGATAGTAATTTTTTGTTTATTGACCCCGTTGGGAGTTTTTGTACTTATGTTGTGTTTTTATGGTGACTATGGTATTATGTCTAATTATGTGACAATTATGTCTAAAATCGGATAAAGTTGAAAGCCTGAAACAATAAGAACAGTTGATCCTTCAGTGGCTGAATTAATATGCACTCTATAACCGGAGAATTTTTCGGTGGAAGCTACTTCAAAATATTTCATCACTCCAGGAACTAAACCAGCATTTTCGGTAGAAAAAATATTCCTAAAGTCTCTCTTGTTATTGCTCCCTTTCAGAATAAAACTTTTTGGTTGATTTTTTATAATTTCACTACCTACTGCTTTGGTTCCTTTCAATCCGAATTTCCAAATTTGAATAGATTCAGGAAGTTGTACTTCAATGTAAGAATTGGGTTCATTCCTCGATGCCCATTCTGAATTAGATACTATATAACCCCAATTATCTGACGTTTCAAATGCTCCTGATGACGCTACATTGAAACCCCTTTCTCTATAGTTTTGACGTGTTGCTAGTGAGGGAATATATCCTGTATAAGATTTGAAACCTAGTCCCCGCCTTAGTCGCAGCTCCACTGATTCAAGTGCATTGTCTACGTATAGCTTTGGTACAGCTTGAAGTCTATCTATAGGCCACACTAAATCATTAACCACTGTTTGTCTCTCAAGTAATTCAACTTTTGTAAGCTTTACGGAACCAGAAAAATTAAGAGAATAATGGAAATAATATGAGGGTTTGGGTATTTTTTTCCTAAGATGTGCATTGCCCCTTCGTAGTTCAATGGGTGCACTTTGTTCAACAGGTGTCCAGTTTGTTCCATTTAGGCTCACACTAACAGACCAACCAGGCCACACCTCTCCTTCCAACTTTATCTCTACAACTTTCCTAGCTCTTTTCAAAATTGAAATCGTATCCACTTGTCTGAGTCATCTGCACTGCTCCATTCTGAAGCGGGTTTGAATCTGCAACATGATATGCTGCTGAAGAGTTATGAGAAGCGGTCACTTTCATGTCAGGATGGGAAGCGTTTGAAGTCAGTAATGAAAGAATATTGACTAATTTCGAACTCTCTGTACCTCCCGCAGTACCTTGCCTTTCTGCTAACAAAGTGTCAATCTCAGTTTTAGAATACATCTTAGTGTCAATTTCGGTTTTAGAATACATCTTAGTGTCAGTTTCGGTTTTTGTGTAGACATTGTTTACGCGCCCATGAGCATCGTCAATTAATTGTAGCATGGTGATATTCATTGCGTCACTATCTTCCTTTGAATAAGAGTCTGAAACATTTCTCTTTGCTAACAATAAATTATCTATTTCCTCTCTCTTATATCCTTCATTTTCATTGATGTATCGATCATCAGCTAACGCTATTGTTATTCCAGGTGCTATATCATTTGAATTTGACGAGTAACCAAATTGATTAGCAGTATTCTTGTAACTCATTTTAATTGCTGCAAAATTTCATTATAGCTATCTCCTTTATCGATTCGATGTAAAAAGTACAGCGACATTTGACCACAAAATTTCTTATCTAAAGTTTGAATTTGTTCTTCCATGTCTCCACATATTCTATTCTTTGTGTGATTAAACTTTTCCATAATTTCCAGTGTGGGCGGTAGTGCATAGGAATCAAAAAAATAAACCTTATCATGAGCTGAAAAGATAGCTGAATGATGTATACCCCGTTCTTTCGAAGTGTGAATATTTGTCATAAAGTAACCATACTGTGGTAAATCAACAATTTCATCTCTCATGGCATAGCGAAATGGTTTTAACTTGAGATATTTTGCCCAATTTATCAGATCAATATTAGTCGTAGTGTCAGTCCCAAACTTTTGTTTAAATGCATTCCATGTCTCAGCTTCGCTCATTTTTAACACTCATATTTGTCGTACGTGTAGATTTATAAATATTTCCTCGCCATCAAAGTCGTATAGAACACCAGACTCATCTTCGATGACAAAGTCGAATGTGCTCAACATGTTTGTAGTTAGTGGTAGGTACACAGGATTTGCAGGCTCTTGAATAATTTTACTTCCCATTGGGACAGAGAACGATGGAATTGAAAGAAGTATTTGCTTATCAATTAAATGATTTCCATTGGCTGGATCAGTGATAAAACCCCCTTTGATATTGAGACAACGAACCATGATCGCACTTCTAGCTCCGTCTATCCGAGCTGGATTTGGAGCTCTCTCAAATGGTTTCAAATACACTTCCGAATTGAATCCCAACAGTCTTCTAAAGTTATTGGAATGTGCATCCCTGAAATCAACTTGATACTCTGTGGCTAACCGTAACTCAACCCTACGCGTGTCTAGGCTTGCACTGAAAACAATAGCCCCTCTTTCCAATCATTTGCAGCTGTTAGCAATCTTTGAATCTCGCTTGACAGACTTTTAACTTCCCAAGATCCTGCTTGAATCTTTATTTTCTTCCATGTTCTACCACTATCCCTCGAGTATCGCAACTCATTATTGCCTCCTTCAATATTGTTAATAGCATCAAAGACTGCAAACTTTTTTATACCAGCTTCGTATTCTCGATCTTCATACAAATTTATCGGAGTGCCTAGAGTTTGTCGAAATGGGTTTTTAATTGAAAAGAAGTCAAATGTGCGTTGAAACTTTTTACTCAAGAGGATGTTGACTTTTTCTATTTCTTTTTCCATTTTTAAGCAAGTAATTCTACTAGCTCTTTATCAACATTGTTATGTCCCTCTGCTTTTGCGGCTAGTAATGTCAACACTCTTTCACTGAGTCCAGATCCCGGTTTTACTCGATATCCTGGTGGATTATCTTTCAATATCCTTACTGCTTGCTTATAATTCCCACTTGATTTGGCCGCTGGATTTTTACAGTGTTCAATGAGGTTAACATAATCCTGCAATGTTTGCATCTTGAATTGCTTCAGCTCTTCACCATTTTCAGTTACTTTAGGCATTTTGAACAACTCTTCAAGATCTTCAGAAAATGGCATTCGGAATTCGTTGACAATGATGTCCGACCTTGTTCATGGAATTCAACCTCTATTACAGATGATCCAAATATATATCCAGCATCAGTTTTTTGAATCCGTATACTAGGCGCTGGTCTTTGAGTTATTGGAATCTTTCCAATTTCTTCAATTATTTTGTCAAATACTTCCAGAGGTTCAAATCGTCCTTTTGGTGTACTTAATTGCGGAACTGGAACTTTTTGATTCTGAAGTTTATCAACAAGGTTGGCATTGAATCAATAAATTCATCAAGCTTTTCTGTGACAGGTTTTTGAGCTAATGGAGCCACTCTTGCATATAAACTCTCTTCTCCAATTTTCAAATAGCGTTGAGCATCATTTCTGGATTTGTACGTTTCTCGCTGCTTTGCTAAATTAATGAGTTCTCTTATATATTCATTAGTCATTTTTACAATGGGATTTTAGTTAGAACATCCTTATACAAATCTTGCTCATCCTCATCAGCTCTTGTATTTATATAGATATAGCCATACTTCTTTTTCCAAGCCTCTCTACATTTAGCCTTGAATATAGCGGGTTCATAATTCGTTTCTATATTTCTAGCAATGTGATTTAAGTTTGTATCTTTTTGTTTAAAGATTATGTAACATGTCGTATTCTCCCTGACAGTATTGCGATCTAGTTTGGTAAAATTTTGAGCTAGATAAAAACCACAACAGTTTCCATGCCTGCCTCTCTGAAACAGACTTTCCTGAAATGTTTGATTAGCCTCTCCCAAAACATCGTCCAATATCACACATGTCTTTAGTCCATTATGAAAAATTTCTTCATTTGGAGTATGGGAAAGAGTGACAGGAATTTTCTCTATTACTTCTGAATTTTCTGATGTGCTTTGCACTCGACCAGGGTTGGCTGCCTCTCGACAAATATGTCTAATATCTTCAGGAGATGCATCCTCACTCACCTGGTAGACATGATAGAGTGAGTTGATAAGAGAAGGTGGGAGACCATTTTCAAAGCCATATTTTAGAAACTGATACTCTGGATCCATTTGAGATGCTCTGGGAACATATAAAACTAACTCATTAAAGTCAACTAGTTTTTCAGGACTTGTAAGAATATGGAATAGTAAATATGTTTTACCCGTATTTGTAGCGCCGATAATACAACATAAAAGAGGATTAGGGAAAATAGGATCATGCTGAAATTTTACTTTGGGCATTTAAAAAAAGAAAAAATGACCTTATTCGACGCGGGTCATTTGATATTCACTGGTAACTTTTATTACATTCTTTGTTTGTTCAAGAATTAGTGCAAAAGCAGTCAGCTCAACATTTGTTGACTTCTTGATAAATAATTGAATATTCACTCCACTCTTGACCAGAAACTCATCTTGAGCTGTTAGATCAAAGCAAAAGATTGGATAGATGGTTAGAAAGTCTTGTTTATTGAATGGAGGAGTTACACCGAAACGGCTGCAGATGTCTTCGTACATTTCATACGCTCTGTGAATGTCTTGAGCTACTGGATCAATTTCAACATAATCATTCGGATACATCACCTGATTTAATCTGACTTGAAGCTGGGTTATTTTCACTGCATTTGCTCCAGTTTTGTAAGACACATACTTGTGATCATTAACTATATATGATGGGTTGTTTACGTCATATTTGAAAGCTACAAAGATTGCAAGTGGCATATTGGAGATGTTGGCTATGTTCCATGTATATGGACTTCCTTGAATGAGTTGTGGTGGAACCGTTACCCTCTCTGGAAATGATACTGTAATGTCCTTGTTGAGTGATTTTAGAAAAGCTGCTTCAGCACTGGGTGACAAAGTAATAGCAGGGATCCAAATCTCAAAGCTATTAATAGTTAACTTAGCTTCCGTCCCGGCAGCTCCAAAGAAAATTTCAGCATCGTTAGTCTTTCTTGTCCATGTGAATTTATATTTAATTCCTTTGCTAATCTTCTGCCAATCAAGGAACCCAATGAGAGGTGTTAATGATAGTTTGATTGTTCCACCTCTGTTTGGAGCATTAGTGACATTGTTATAATTTTCAAGCCTCCTAATGTATCCAGTATTCGAATCCTTCTTATTGAGTCTATTTTTCATAGCGATTGCTGCAGTTCTCACAGCTTCAGCATCTGCGTTGTTTGCTAGAGGTATATCAGAAACAGTCCCAGCATCTCCAGTGTCTGGAATCCATCCGTATGCTTCTCCAACTTCATTCATTAATTTTGAGTACATTACGGACTTTAAGATTGTGTCATACTCTCCAGGATCATTATAGACTTTCTTTGTTCCTCCAATGTCAACTATGAGTTGAGAGAAAAGTCTCATAGGCCAATTATGTTCTAGAGTAATGTTCGTATTCAAGTCGGTGTTATCTCGTTGTGTTATTGAGTATTTTATACAACCGAATGCCTCTGACATGAGAATGTATGACTCTGTTGAATTGACTTCATGAACTATTTGACCTCCTGCAACATTGAGATTATTAGTGCTACCTGGAGTTGGAGAAATCTTAATATAGTCTTCTTTCTTTTTGAAAAAGCTAAAAGTTTTGTCCTCATATATGCTCAGTATATCCTTTTTGTTCTCCATTTTTATAAGAGAAATTTCAACTAAGCTTCATGAGGTCTAAGAATTATCCCATTACCCTGTTTCTCCTTTTCAACTTTAAACGTCTTTAGCAGCCACTTGACTGCTTCGCTGGGTACTTGTTCGACTCTTTTAGCCGCATCAACTAATACTCCACTCCCTTGAGCCTTTTTCAACTCTTCTAGTTTTTGCCGTTCAATGCTTTCTATTGTCTTATTATGTTTAGCATTGTTGGCTGTATTAACACTTTTTGCAATCATTGTACCAACTCCTGAGGCTGCTCCGATACCACCCAAAATTGCTGGTAGTAAGCCTAATAGAGGAATTATTCCACCTTCATGTTCTTTCTGTTTCTCTTGCAATTCTCGAATCTTCTCTTTAGAAAGATATTGCTTTTGCTTATTTACAGTAACATATCTTGGTTTTCCCTCTCGAACATATCGATTGAGTCTTGCTTCAGTGTTTTTCTCGCTCATTTTTAAGGTCAGAATTTCTTCAAACCATTGCCTTGTCTCAAAGACACTTGAGACTGTTCTGCTGTTCCTAGAGCCTTTTTAACAATATCTTGAATAGCCTTATTTGATTGAGAAGCTATCTGTTGCTCTTCTTCCATTCTTTTCTTTGCTTCTTTATCTCTACGTTTCTTTTTAATATATTCCAGTTCCTCACCTGCTTTAGACATGTCACTGTATGATTTCTTCGCATCGAATATGTTCTTCGCTGTGGTAGCTGTTTTACCTATTGCATCAGCTCCACTCACAATTTTACTTCCATGATTTGATAAAAAGTTTGTGACACCACTGATCATATCACCAATTCCTTCACCCTCTTTATCAGCTAGTAGTTGTGAATCAGACGTTTCAATCTGACCTTTCGCCCGTTTGCAGTTTGTTCGATAGGCGCTCATTTTTAGTTGAAAAATTTGCTGGTAGAAGCTGGGATTTGTAAAATGATCCAATGATTTCTTCTCCATTCTCATCCTCAATAATGTAGGTTATGGGATTGGAGTAAACTATTTTCTTTATCCTAAACACTTCTGAAATTTTCCAATATCCTCTTCGACCCTTTTCAAAGTGCTCCTTATATCTATAGATATGAACTTTGTCACCTACTTTGAAGTTTGGTTTCTCATTTGAATACTCGAAAGTTGGCTTTGGTACTCGCTCAGGATGTTTAGATGCTTCTGAAGGAGTTATCAGAATCTCAGAATGGATTGTGTTGTTGTATTTTTCAACAATAGCTGGCAATGTGTGGAGCCACTTCTGATTACCCTGTAGATCAAATTCAAACCAGAGTTTATTTGTGAGAGTACGATTGAACCTCTCAATCATTGCATTCTTGGACTCGCCATAAATTGAAAACATCTTGTTAATATATTCACCCTTTCATCCTTCTTTCTAATGTTGTCTTTTGAAAACGAGTATAGCTTGTACATATGCTGATTATAAAACTCCTTGCCTTCATCTACACAAAGTCTCTCTGATCGTCTTCCTGATTCCTTAAATACTTTTTGGAAAGCTTCTGCAACTTCCGCTCCCGTCTTTGTTTTCAAAGGAACTGCCCAGGCGTAACGTGTAAAACCATCTATGATAGTTAGAGCATATTTGTAACCTCTTTCGGGCGGTAGGATAATGATATCTGCATGCCAAATTGTGTCTTTTGCATAGTGAATCATTTTTCTAAATACTCTTGGCTTTCGATATTCTTTATGCAATTTTACTGCATCTTCATAGCTAAGACCCTTACCATAAATTGTTAGACAGTCAATACAATTGTTGGGGTTGTGAGTATGAATGCCTAATCCAAACCGAACTTTAGCCTTGATAATACGCTTTACTAGATTTCGAATGAGTCTCTCTTTCACAGACAAGTCACTGGTTGGAATAGCATCTAAATCAGCTATCATTTTTTCATCAGCTATATGCTTCTTTGCTAGAGCTTCCTCTGGATTTGAAGAAGTGTTTTCAGCATCTCTATAGTTTTTGTCATGATAGTAAGCAGTCCAATCGATTGGGTTAATTGGTAGACTGTCATACCGAGGCCGGTCTGTAATTGGATTGAGTCTCTTGTCTAAATTTGTACCCGGCAGTTGTTCCTCAATCTTTCGAAAGAGGCTGGACTTTATCTTAAGGCTTCATCAGGATTGACCAGATCCTTCAGCCCCACCCCCATTAAGTCTCTGAACCTTCTCCATATCCTTGTCAACTTCGTTCGGACTTAGGAGCTTGGCTGCGGATTTCCACCATGTCCTCAAGCTTGTTACCATCGAACCATAGGTTCGCGGACGAAGTCCGATTGGGAACAGGAATTACCTGTGTTCCTTCAGAAGATTTCTCAACTGAAGTGGTACTTGAGGCTGTTATTGACGTACTAGAATCGGACGGAGTTCCCGCAATTTGAAGGTGTCGCCAATCACTAAGCACTTGTTTAATGTTGGTTATAATGTTTTTGTATTGATCACCATAAAGAAATTTCAATGCAAATTCTCCTGTTATAAGGGTGATTCCATTGTCTAGTAAAATATTCTTAGGTTCCTTTGTAGTTCTATTGATGCATACATAATACAACTGATAGGTGGGATAAGAATTTTTATAGTCTAATAGTTTCTGATAATTCCTTTCACGACTTGATGAATTGTCCGTGTTATCAGAAGATTTAAGCTCTAATGCAATCTTTCGCTCAACGTGAACCAGGTCTATCTTTTTTACCTTCTCGAATCCAAAATAATTTTCTGCTAATATTTCATATAGTCTGCCTAGTCTCATTTGAATAACTTTAATCTTGTGTGAAATTATTAACTCTTCTTGGAAAAGATCATGAAGAATTTGATCATGCCCAACCTTATCATCAATTGGTTTCAGAAGAATTTCTCGAATTGTTTGCTCCATTTTTACTATAGAAACTTTAACAAGTGCTTATTTGATGACTAGCAAGGACATTGACTTCCTCACTCAGGCCACTACGTAACCTGCAAAAGAATACCCTGGAATATGAAGTTCTCCTGGGTATTTTCCAGTGGCGAAGATGGGTGGTAGTTTTGTTATAGCTGACTGAATATCTAAAGCATTTCCTAGAAATAATGGTTTACTGAAGGCCATTTTATATATATAAAATTTACTATCGTTGAATTGGATGACACTTTCATATTGTATATACCTGAAATTGCATTAAATTGACCCGTGAATCCAACTTTTCTCATGGTTTTAGAGCTGGAATCGTGAAAATTGCACTTTTTAAAAAAATTAGAAAATCACAAAAAATCGCTGTTTTCAGACCATTTTCACCTGTTTTTAGTCATTTTTCACTTATTTTTAGTGATTTTCAAAATGAGTGAGGGCATGAGGGCGAGGGCACCCCCCCTTTTTAAAAGTATAAAAATTCCGGAAAATCTGTGTTCGGTGAAATATTCCACAGGCCAATGCCCCCCACATGCCCTCACCCTCAACACCCTCACTCACAGATATATGTATATTTACATATCACACACCCACTTGAATCCATGACCTCCTGGTAGTAGTAGTATGTTATAAGGGGCTGAGTCATCCAGCGAGCTGGCGCGCAATGCGCCCGAGCAATTAAGTGTGGCGCAGCCCCTTATAACATACTACTACTCCCATTCCCAATACCCCATCGCTAATACCCCTTGTCTCAGCCCGCAGCCGGCTCCGGTTTGTGCCCCTTTTCAGTTCTCTCTCTTTCCTTTCTCCTTCTCTCCCATCTCTCCCATATCTCCCATATCTCCCATCATACATTGCCCAAGTCAATCTCGACCGCTATCCAATTCAACCCGAACTCCCTTTCCAGCCTCTCTGTCTACGTGGTGGATCTGATGCAGTTCATCCTGCTGACCTTCGAGAACCACCTCACGATCGTGTTCGGCTGCATCCTGACGGTGTGGAGCCTGCTCACCACCGAGGCCTGGAAGCGGTATGAGAGCAGCCTGAGCTACCGCTGGGACGTGAATCACCACTACATCGCAGAGAACCGCCGGCCCGCCTACGTGCTGAGGAAGAGCCGCTGCCAGCCCGTGAGTGGATCTGCGGCAGTGCTCAGCTAATCCCCACAGCAGCTTGTAATCTCATTTTCATCCGGCTTTGCAGATATGGTGCACCCAGCAGACCACCAGGCGGAAGTGCATCGGGTTCTACTCCTGCGTGCTGTCCTGCGTGAGCGGCTTGGGCTGGCTGCTGACTGGCTGCATCACATCGCATCACATCACATCACATCACATCACATCACATCACATCACATCACATCACATCACATCACATCACATCACATCACATCACATCGCATCACATCACATCACATCACATCACATCACATCACATCACATCACATCACATCACATCACATCACATCACATCGCATCACATCACATCACATTATGTCAAATGACACTAGAACACATCACATCACATCACATCAAATTACATTAGAATACATCACATCAAACCACATTATATAAAGGAAATTAGAATACATCGCATCATATCACATCACATCACATTACGTCACAACACATATCACATCAAATGACATTAGAACACATCACTAAACTTCATGTCACATAACATCACACCAAATCACATTAAACGATATCAGAACACATCCCACCACACCATAGCACATCACATCAAACCCTATATCGCCAGAGCACAACCGCTTTCTCAACCCACCGCCAGGTGATTCTGGTGTTTGCCATCACGGTGGGTTTCCAGGTGGCCCGGCTGGTCGGTGACAGGTCCTACTGCACAGCCGAAACCTCCGCCTTCTCCTGCTTCATTGTCAGCACCGTGCTGCCCATCACCGGCCAGGTCATCGTGATCTCCATTCTGGACTCGGTCAGTCCGGGCTGGGGATGGCGGGACAGAAAAGACCGAATGAAATTCTCATCTCACAGCAGGCGGATCACTTTGTGCACGCGCCTGACTCTCGCGCCACGAGCCCCGGTTCCATTTGGGGCTGGTGCGCACTAAAATTGGCCCAGGGGAATGCCGCACGATTTACACCCGAGCCTCCCAAATCACAGAGAGTGTACATGCCTGACGATTAGAAAGCCAGGGCCACTGTACACCCTGTTGTGAGCGTGCGCATGAGTGCTTGTCTGCGCACGCCCTAACCAGTATCCACAGAGCAGTACATTACAATACATAAAAGTACATTACAGTGCATTAAAAAAATATTACAGTACACTACAGTGCATTACAGTACATTAGACTACATTACAGTACATTATCAGTACATTATATTACACTGCAGTACATTACAGTACATTATCAGTACATTACAGTACAATACGCTCGTACAGTACATTAAAAACATTACAGTACACTACAGTGCATTACAGTACATTATCACTACATTACAGTACATTATCACTACATTACAGTACATTATCACTACATTACAGTACATTATCACTACATTACAGTACACTACAGTGCATTACAGTACATTATCACTACATTACAGTACATTATCACTACATTACAGTACATTATCACTACATTACAGTACACTACAGTACATTACAGTACATTACAGTGCATTACAGTACATTACAGTACATTAGAGTGCATTGCAGTACATTAGAATACATTACAGTACACTAGAGTACATTATAGTACATTAGATGCAGTGCAGTACATTACAGTACATTATCAGTACATTACAGTACATTACAGTACATTAGAGTGCATTGCAGTACATTAGAATACATTACAGTACACTAGAGTACATTACAGTACATTAGAATACATTACAGTACACTAGAGTACATTACAGTACATTAGAGTACATTACAGTACATTAGAGTACATTACAGTACATTAGAGTACATTACAGTACATTAGAGTACATTACAGTACATTAGGGTACATTACAGTACATTACAGTACAGCACCCGCGCGCTTGTATGTGCTCAGAAGTCAGCAGAATGAGCAGTTACTCCCTCAGCACTGGTTGTGCGGGACAATGTCGCCGATGCGTTGCGCCAGGGAGCCCGCAGCCCTCATAAGCGAGCATTTGTGTTTATTTTGATCAAAGAGTGAATCGCCTTTTACCTTGCAGCTGTACAGCGTGCTGGCCAAAGCGGTGACCAACTGGGGTGAGCAGTTTGTCAATTTTTTATCAGGGACGAGTTCGGTTCCAAGGAGGGAATAATACGCTAAGGAGACAGGAACTTTCCGTTTCTTCGGCGCAAAAGTATCCTGCCGTTAAATATGAATTTCTTCCATATATTATGAATATGAGTTTAGTTTTAAAAAGCAAAAGCGAATAAACAATCTTTGAACTTTTGCAGAGTGTCACGAGTATCCGACAGACTACGACAACTCATTCGCCATCAAGGCCTTCGCCTTCCGCTTTGCCAACAACTATGCTCCACTGTTCTATATCGCCTTCGTGCGGCAGGTGAGGCCGGCTGCCGTAATGCCCTCCAGTGCCCACCTTCCAGTGCCCTCCCTCCAGTGCCCTCCCTCCAGTGCCCTCCCTCCAGTGCCCTCCCTCCAGTGCCCACCTTCCAGTGCCCTCCCTCCAGTGCCCTCCCTCCAGTGCCCTCCCTCCAGTGCCCTCCCTCCAGTGCCCTCCCTCCAGTGCCCTCCCTCCAGTGCCCTCCCTCCAGTGCCCACCCTCCAGTGCCCTCCTTCCAGTGCCCTCCCTCCAGTGCCCTCCCTCCAGTGCTCACCCTCCAGTGCCCACCTTCCAGTGCCCTCCCTCCAGTGCCCTCCCTCCAGTGCCCTCCCTCCAGTGCCCACCTTCTAGTGCCCTCCCTCCAGTGCCCTCCCTCCAGTGCCCTCCCTCCAGTGCCCTCCCTCCAGTGCCCACCCTCCAGTGCCCTCCTTCCAGTGCCCTCCCTCCAGTGCCCTCCCTCCAGTGCTCACCCTCCAGTGCCCTCCCTCCAGTGCCCTCCCTTCAGTGCCCACCCTCCAGTGCCCCCAAACCACTCCACTCAACCTCAAACCACTCCACTCAGCCCCAAGCCACTCCACTCAACCCAAACCACTCCACTCAACCCAAACTACTCCACTCAGCCCCAAGCCACTCCACTCAGCCCCAAGCCACTCCACTCAACCCAAACCACTCCACTCAACCCAAACCCAACATCCAGGGCCGCATCAAAATCGGGAGCTTCAGCGATTCGTGCACCCTCGCCAACGCAACGATCGACTGCTTCAACCTGCTGAACATCACCACCGCCGGCTACATGGTGGGCAAGTCGCTGCTCAAAAGCGGTGCCGACATCATGTGGCCGTGAGTAGAGAATTGCGCTTTTGTTTAGCTTGGGTTTTTAGGTAGCAGCAGTCAAAGTTTTGTAGTGTTCATTGCTCTTGCGGTGCCTCTTTTATGGGTAGGAATTGATCGGGTTCTTGTAGACCCGCGACATATGGACTGGTCTGTGGTTCATGGACTGGTCTGAGGTTCATGGACTGTTCTGTGGCTAATGGACTGGTCTGTGGCTCATGGACTGGTCTGTGGCTCATGGACTGGTCTGTGGCTCATGGGCTGGTCTCTGAGGTTCATTGACTGGTCTGAGGTTCATGGACTGTTCTGTGGCTAATGGACTGGTCTGTGGTTCATGGACTGGTCTCTGGCTCATGGACTGGTCTCTGAGGTTCATGGACTGGTCTCTTAGGTTCATGGACTGGTCTGTGGCTCATGGACTGGTTTGTGGTTCATGGACTGGTCTGTGGCTCATGGACTGGTCTGTGGCTCATGGGCTGGTCTCTGAGGTTCATTGACTGGTCTGAGGTTCATGGACTGTTCTGTGGCTAATGGACTGGTCTGTGGTTCATGGACTGGTCTCTGGCTCATGGACTGGTCTCTGAGGTTCATGGACTGGTCTCTTAGGTTCATGGACTGGTCTGTGGCTCATGGACTGGTCAAGGACCACTAGTAGATACTTAAGTAGTCCGTGGGACTGGTTTGTGGTTCATGGACTGGTCTGTGGCTCATGGACTGGTCTGTGGCTCATGGACTGGTCTGAGGTTCATGGACTGTGTCGCTTATGGTTTATCAACTACTTTTAATGTCGCTTATGCTCATAAACGGTGTGGCAGATTTCAGGCATTTGCCCTGATCCCCTCAGCTACCTGAAGCGGTCAATGCTCACGGGCTGCACTCTCCGGGGGCTGCGAGGCTTCCTCAGAGCCTGCTGCCCCTGCATCAGGATGCTGGGCTACTCGGTGGAGCTGGAGATCCTGGCCGAGCTGGAGCGCAGCCACATGGCCAAGCTCGGCGAGACCAGGCCGAGCGGCAAGCTGGCGTTCGCTGAGCAGCGGCACCTCGTCAAGTCCAAGGAGCAGGAGATGCTGCTGGACGAGTACCTGGAGAAGGTCATCCTGTACGGATTCATGACCGTGAGTTCGCGCTGAGCTTGGCAAGCAGTCAGGCCCGTTCTGCTGACCCGCAGGGACTCACAGGGTGCACAGCGGCCTTTGCAATTGACAGACATTCGTGCACTTTGTGTCTTGGAGTCTGGCCCTCATGGTTTATGCCCGGGTCTCCAGACCTGGAGTCTCCAAACCCGGACTCTCCAAACCCGGACTTTCCAAACCCGGACTCTCCAAACCCGGAGTCTCCAAACCCGGACTCTCCAAACCCGGACCCTCCAAACCCGGAGTCTCCAAACCCGGACTCTCCAAACCCGGAGTCTCCAAACCCGGAATCTCCAAACCCGGACCTTCCAAACCCGGAGTCTCCAAACCCGGAATCTCCAAACCCGGACTCTCCAAATCCGGACCCTCCAAACCCGGAGTCTCCAAACCCGGACCCTCCAAACCCGGACTCTCCAAACCCGGACTCTCGAACCGATATGCTAAAAGGTGGGAGTCGGACGCGTTAGCCATTGAAACAATTCATCGATTCACTGCACTCTACCAAGGCCACCAGTCCGCAACCAACACTAAAGGCACATCCTCTCTCTCAGCTCCATCTCGGTGTTTGGATCCCAAATTTGGTTCCCAAGTCCCTAACCGAAATGCCTGGGAAATTCTCGAATCCTCGCAGATGTTCGGCTCCGCCTTCTACTTGGCGCCCGCGGTGGCCCTCATCGCCATGGCCATCGACCTGCGGCTGGACTCGAAGCGGCTGCTGTTCCTGTACCGCAGGCCCGTGCCGCTGCCGGCTCCGGGCATCGGCGTCTGGAACTGGCTGCTCGACTTCCTCAGCTTCGCCGGCATCTTCACCACCGGGGCGATCCTGGCCTTCACGTCGCAAAGTCTCAGCATTTACGGCGTGGCCACAACGGACTCCAACAGGCTGATCTTCTTCATCGTCTTTGAGGTGATCGGAGCATCTTTGAGCCTTATCGATTGGTCCTAGAGTCCCTGAGTCCTAGACTCGCTGAGTCCTAGAGTCCCTGAGTCCTAGAGTCCCTGAGTCCTAGAGTCCCTGACTCCTAGAGTCCCTGAGTCCTAGAGTCTCTGCGTGGTCTTACAGCTAATTGCATTCCGCTATCAATATCTAATTGACTTTCAGAACGCCATGCTGGCCATCAAGTTTTTGCTGGTAATTTCCATCGGGGACATGCCTCGGAAGCTGAAGCTCTGTTTGAAATGGGTGAGTCTCATGGTTTCTATTGAGTCAGTTTCAAGACTTTACTTAATGATGCGTCATTCTCCACACACAGGAGTACTTCTATGTGAAGAAGATTCTCACGGATGACAAAGTCGAACCTGGAGTTCTCGCCAGCCTGCAGAAGTACGTTGTTGGGAAGTACAGAGATCAGAGCGGGACTGGCTTGGGATCAGAGCGGGACTGGCTTGGGATCAGAGCGGGACTGGCTTGGGATCAGAGCGAGACGGGCTTGGGATTAGAGCGGGACTGGCTTGGGATCAGAGAGACATCCCGAGCACCCTCCCGTCCTCCCGGCCCACAGGATGCAGGACAAGAACCGGTGGTACCACGCGCTGTGCCCCTGCTGCGCCACGATCACGACCCCGAATCCGGAGGCCGGACCGCAGTTGGTGTAGGCCGGGAGCCGGAAAAGCCGCGGAAATTCCATGGAAATACCGTCATCATGTACTGAAAAGACGGTCTGATATGAAATTAGAACCAGTGCCTTTGTTGAACAGAAACGGCAACAAATCGCATGCACTATTGGCTATTTTACGCGACAAACTTTCAGTTAAAAACGCCTTGCTCAATCCAGTTATTAGTAGACTATACTAGGGTACTTTGAAACCGCTTCCTGCAAGTGTAATACCAGTTCTCTTCCTGCGTTTTGCACCCTGCTCAAAAATTATAAATACTTTGCGATGCTGACTACAGATTATTTTTTTATTTCTGACAATAAAGCGGCTCTTTTACACAGCTTTGCTAAACATCAATTCGCTTGGGATTAGAGCTGACTCGTGTTTTACCGGGAATAGGGACACGGTCTGTGAGGTCTGGATCACAGTCTGACACACAGTCTGACTCACAGTCTGACTCACAGTCCGACTCACAGTATGGCTCACAGTCTGACTCACAGTCTGACTCACAGTCTGACTTACAGTCTGACTCACAGTCTGGCTCACAGTCTGACTCACAGTCTGGCTCACAGTCTGACTCACAGTCTGACTCACTGACTCACAGTCTGACTCACAGTCTGACTCACAGTCTGACTCACAGTCTGGCTCACAGTCTGACTCACAGTCTGACTCACAGTCTGACTCACAGTCTGGCTCACAGTATGACTCACAGTCTGACTCACTGACTCACAGTCTGACTCACAGTCTGACTCACAGTCTGACTCACAGTCTGGCTCACAGTCTGACTCACAGTCTGGCTCACAGTCTGACTCACAGTCTGACTCACTGACTCACAGTCTGACTCACAGTCTGACTCACTGACTCACAGTCTGACTCACAGTCTGACTCACAGTCTGACTCACAGTCTGACTCACAGTCTGACTCACAGTCTGACTCACAGTCTGGCTCACAGTCTGACTCACAGTATGGCTTACAGTCTGACTCACAGTCTGACTCACAGTCTGACTTACTGACTCACAGTATGACTCACAGTCTGACTCACAGTCTTGGCTCACAGTCTGGCTCACAGTCTGGCTCACAGTCTGGCTCACAGTCTGGCTCACAGTCTGGCTCACAGTCTGACTCACAGTCTGACTCACAGTCTGACTCACAGTCTGACTCACAGTCTGACTCACAGTCTGACTCACAGTCTGACTCACAGTCTGACTCACAGTCTGACTCACAGTCTGGCTCACAGTCTGACTCACAGTCTGGCTCACAGTCTGACTCACAGTATGGCTTACAGTCTGACTCACAGTCTGATTCACAGTCTGACTCACGATGATTAGAAAGTCAGGGGCCGCCGTACACCCTGTCTGAGCAGTTTGTTACATTCCGCATGTCGAGTATCTGATGCCGCAACACCCGTAGAAAGCCAGCCGTGCATCCCAGCAGCACACAGGCCTCAAATGTTCTACTAGCACCCCCGGCTGAGAGCTCATATCGCACAGTGATCAGCGTCTTCTTGGAAGAAGTATCCAGATCGATGAAGCAGTCTGGCAGACTCGAGAGCAAGCTGTTTTGTGTTTGTCCACACATGCTTGTATGCGTCCACACGAAATTTCTGACAATGAGTGGCGCTTGCATGGGAGGCTAAGCTGGGGGCAGGCACACAGGGGTGAGAGAGAGAGTGAACGAGAGCCTCCACACCGCGGCCAATCAGCGCGCTAGGGGGAGAGAAAATCAAAGAAAAATGGGGGCAAAGTTAGCAGGGGTGACGCAAATGGTCACTCAGACGGAGAAGACTGCATAAGCGCGCACTGGCACATGCTATGGACTACTGGACTATATTTCAGCGTTCCAGTGCACCTGCGTATCTTTGACACACTATGGCGAAAACGCGCAGCAAAAAATTACAAACGTTGGCACCCGTCAATGTTTGGCTTGACTGTCATTTGCCTGCGTGGCTCGTGCCAAAGTCAACAGTGCTCGTTGGCGTGCTTGACGGCATTAAGTCGCAACGGTGGTTCAGTTTAACTGCCACCACGGTGCAGCCGCCGCCCCAACTGACGCGTGTTCAACTGCCGTTCGGATGGATCGACAAGAAGAGAGTCAGCCCCGGCGTCACTGTCTCGGCGACCGGCATGCAGATCAATTTTCCTGCCCTGAGAGGCGATGCGTCTCAAAAGCGGAGCAGTGTTTCGGCCCAAAGGCCAAGAGTCGCCTCCCCACAGCAAGAAGACTGCGAGGGAAGTCTGCGGTGCATCCGGCAGGAAGACCGGAGCACGATCTGTGCATGCCATAGACATGCCAGTGAAGCTACTTAAGATAGCTCACGAGGACTGCATGCCCGTTTCCGAGGTGGCGGACTTCAAGGCTGACCCCCTTAGAGCAGCGCGAACTGAGGAATGGTAGCGACCCGGCTGGAGGAGACCAACATTACTAGCTATACTCATGACTGGTGTTTTCCAGCACGGTTCAACTTTAAACTATGCTTCGAGGTGTCGAAGTTTTTTAAACCACGGAGGGATATGAGCTGCATAAAATGCAGTCATATTTGCAAAGGACGGCTGCACCTAAAACTTGCTGCGAAATTTGCATTTTGTTCTGTGTAGCCTATAAGAGTTTACGTTCCCACGCGCCTGTTCTGCAGTGTTTTAAATAAAAGGAGAGACAGTGGAGGCGCTCGCTTCACTTTGCTCTCGCCCGCATCTGCGGGCCTAAAGGCATGGCCATTGCCTCGGCTGGGCTGTAGGCCGCAGCAGCCTGGGCCCAGAAAACCGTGCTTCGAGTTCAATTCTTTGTTATCCAACGTGAGCAGAAGGTGCAGGATGGACACAAAATCCTACCTGTTACAATCACAAAGTATTCCATTGTTCGATCCTTGAAGCACTTTCACACCGATGACGCAGCAGGAGTCTTCTTTCACGATACATTGGAGTCTTCATTTCAAACCCAATAAGGGAGCCAACAGAGCTGGTCTGCATCCAGCTCACGGTCGGACAAATCGCAATCAAACCAGAGCAGTTTTTTTGCGACACCTTTTATTTAAACTTTCGTCACTTTGTACATCTGGCTCCCTGGTTTCCGCCTCTGCTGGTACGGGCTTCAAAGGGCTGGAATACAGACAGTACAAGGGCACGTAAGAGAGGGACAGTCACAACAGCAGGCCTTGAAAATCTGAAATAGAAACAGTTTGTTCGCGAGAGTCAGGTTTCAGTAATCAGTGCTCGCTGGCTTTTAGTTGCCTTCAGTTCAGCCACGGACGAAGAAGTCGCCGCTGCTGGCGCTTCTGAGGGCGGCCGGGACTGCAGCATGCAAACTCCAGCAGGTGGCACAGGCGCTGCAGCTGGCTGAAGATCACCGACTGACAGTCGGTGCCGCACTGGTCGACGCACTCGGCGAGTCCACGAGCGCTGACGATCGAGAAAGCGACGAGAGTCGGGGCTGCTCATGGCCACCAGGTCGCGGTCACCGAGGACGATGAAAGGCTCTCGTCTGCAGTGATTTTTGTTAGGCGTTATGCCTTAATCTGATGCTGGGCTATCAGGTACAGAGTAGCCCAGCGGTAACCCTTAGGTACAGAGTAGCCCAGCGGTAACCCTTAGGTACAGAGTAGCCCAGCGGTAACCCTTAGGTACAGAGTAGCCCAGCGGTAACCCTTAGGTACAGAGTAGCCCAGCGGTAACCCTTAGGTACAGAGTAGCCCAGCGGTAACCCTTAGGTACAGAGTAGCCCAGCGGTAACCCTTAGGTACAGAGTAGCCCAGCGGTAACCCTTAGGTACAGAGTAGCCCAGCGGTAACCCTTAGGTACAGAGTAGCCCAGCGGTAACCCTTAGGTACAGAGTAGCCCAGCGGTAACCCTTAGGTACAGAGTAGCCCAGCGGTAACCCTTAGGTACAGAGTAGCCCAGCGGTAACCCTTAGGTACAGAGTAGCCCAGCGGTAACCCTTAGGTACAGAGTAGCCCAGCGGTAACCCTTAGGTACAGAGTAGCCCAGCGGTAACCCTTAGGTACAGAGTAGCCCAGCGGTAACCCTTAGGTACAGAGTAGCCCAGCGGTAACCCTTAGGTACAGAGTAGCCCAGCGGTAACCCTTAGGTACAGAGTAGCCCAGCGGTAACCCTTAGGTACAGAGTAGCCCAGCGGTAACCCTTAGGTACAGAGTAGCCCAGCGGTAACCCTTAGGTACAGAGTAGCCCAGCGGTAACCCTTAGGTACAGAGTAGCCCAGCGGTAACCCTTAGGTACAGAGTAGCCCAGCGGTAACCCTTAGGTACAGAGTAGCCCAGCGGTAACCCTTAGGTACAGAGTAGCCCAGCGGTAACCCTTAGGTACAGAGTAGCCCAGCGGTAACCCTTAGGTACAGAGTAGCCCAGCGGTAACCCTTAGGTACAGAGTAGCCCAGCGGTAACCCTTAGGTACAGAGTAGCCCAGCGGTAACCCTTAGGTACAGAGTAGCCCAGCGGTAACCCTTAGGTACAGAGTAGCCCAGCGGTAACCCTTAGGTACAGAGTAGCCCAGCGGTAACCCTTAGGTACAGAGTAGCCCAGCGGTAACCCTTAGGTACAGAGTAGCCCAGCGGTAACCCTTAGGTACAGAGTAGCCCAGCGGTAACCCTTAGGTACAGAGTAGCCCAGCGGTAACTAACCCACGTGTCTTAGGTGTCGTGTCAAAGTACCCGGGGTTCGTCATCATATTCGTGTACGAAAACTGGCCTTAGGGTCAATTCCTCAAGGCGCAGGGTGATTGCATGTCCGATGATGAGAAACTCAGGGCAAGCATACTCGGGCATTGCATCTTGCCTCTCTCTGGACTCCTAGTCTGCACTATTGTTTTACCACTGAGTGAAGGTCAGTCGGTACACTTGATTCCGGTATGGACCGCAGTACCCGCGCAGGCATGCCAGCAGTCGCCGCTAGGGGCCGCGCCATGCGACCCGTAGGAGTTGTCGCAGCCGCACCAAGTCGCGGCCTGCAGTGCCATGTAGCGGAAGCCGCACAGCTCGTGAGTCATCTGGGTGGAGTGGACCAAGCCGTAGGCACTGGAAATATTTGTCTGCTCCATGCCGTGGCCACCGACTCGCGTGAGGCCGAGGTACTTTAGGCCTCTGACGTCTCTCTCTGTCGCTGAGTCAACGAAGCAGCCGAGGTCCGAGGCCCGGAACTGGTGGCAGAGAGCGGAGCAGATGAAGCAGCTCAGGATCAGAGCGCAGAGGTTCCTGCAGACGGCTGGCATGGCTAAGCGGTTCTTCTGGAAGCGATCAATTTTAGTGATAGAAAATTTGCTGACTTTAGACTCCTGAGTCACACAAAGGACTGCTTTTAACCACTTCAGCTGTTGCCGAAGGCTAATTGATGAGGTAAACCGTTTACCGGTTCGATGAGCTCCCATTAAAATCTACGACTTTCAGTTGCTGGTTTTAGGTGATTTTTGCGGCTTTTATCAGCATATTTTTAGCAGCGCTTCCAGGTCACTGCCTGATCCGCTTTAGTGGACGGGCGATGCCATCAGGCCTGAGTGCCGCAGGACAAACCCTGGCATTGAAAGTCGGGATCGGTGCTGACTGTGCGAGAGGAAGCCACTCTATTACGGATTCACCACCGGCACTGCAAAGTTAAGCATAATTTGCCACGGATGGTACATCGTGAGCGAGCTACGGTAGAAATACAGCGTGGGAGAGTCAGATCTGTACAGAGCTGTCCACCGCCATCGGATGCGTGGACTTTGAAGGCCGAAGGGTCCTTCTAAGCCCCAAAGCGAGAAAAATAACAAAATATGCAATTGCATTCAGTGAAGCTAATTGGATGCGAGGTGAGAGAAGCAGCCAAAGTGTAATGGCAAGCACAACCCACAGTGCAGCAGGCTTTGTGTTCGCGCAAAATATCTCAAACTTTCTTTTCGTCTCCAGTGCGCGAGCTCGGTTGCTAACCAGCTGAGCAGGGGGTGCAGAGGCCGGCGCAGATAGAAAGCGAAGGCCAGCAGATAAGTTTTGTCGCAGCCTCTCGGCCTGTCTTTATTCATCTTGCTACCGCTTTTTCGGCTGCTTATCTGGCTGTCTGGCTGCACAGGCTACTCGGGTTGGAAGAGCAGAAAGCCGCTCGGTGCAGGTGATTTAGCAGCAAGTGATTTTAGTTGCTCGGCAACTCCGGTATGCAGACGGACAGGCCCGACGCGGACTATGTCCTGTTCTACGCCAAGGTGCGCAGCTTCTTGGAGGACGGCTGCTGCACTTTGAAGCACACCTGCCGGCGCGTCTTCGAGAAGATGGCCACCGAGCGGGGCCTGACGATAGAAAAGTACTCGATGGACTTTGGTGGGGCTGCTGCGCCCGCTGCGCAGAATGGAAGCGCTACTCGACGGCGTCGCGGCGCCAGCAAGGCCGCCTATCGGACTTTCTACTGGGCCTTCAGGGCATCGGACGCTGCGCTCATGTCCGAGGCTGAGTTCGTGCAGCTGCGACTCCCGCTGAAGGATGTGAGTTCTAATGCGGCACCTGCATTCTCTTTAGCAAAGGGGCCCGGGTTCGAGTCCAATAATTATTGTGCGACGTCCATAGGGAGCAAAGCACAGTCAGCTGGCTGGGTGTAGTGAAATAATAATAATATTACTCCATTAAAATGCCAATGGGCCAGATGTGCAACCGACAGCTCAGCCGCAGCTATTGCGCGGCACATCTGAAGGCTGCGTACGGCTGTTCAGTCCAAGGACTCTCAATCGCCACACACCCTCCATCACCCCAGCTAATGCTGGCATCATTGTCTAGTTGGGTGAACTGAAGCAATGCAGAGTCAAGTGTCTTGCTCAAGGGCACAAATTGTTCTAGTGAGATCGGGAATCGAACCCCCAACCTTCAAGTCGTAAGTCCGACGCTCTGACCACTAGGCTACAGCCCTTGCACTCTGAGTGCATCCGACCATTTGCGTGCTTTGCTCCTTGGAGAAGGCAAAAGGAACAGATGTTGGCAGAGTCTTGGCTCAAAATCTCTGACGCCCGCAGCATGCCGGCAATCCCATGGCGACGGGCGATCGGCTGGTGGAGCACTGGGGCTGCGGCTCGGCCTGCTGTTCGGCTGAAGCCGCTGACGGCGACTGCGACCAGGAGCAACCGCTGGATGACAAGCGGCGTGAGTGGGAGGCCTTCATCTCTAAGGAGATGCTGATTAGTTATCCTCAGTTATGTGGTATTTGCTAACTCAGCAATTTCCGCTAATTCGCACTCTGCCTTCGGACAGATTTCATCACGGCTCCATTCGTGCACTCGAAGCGGCACATGTTCTTCGGCGGGGCCGCCACTCCTCTGCTGGAGAAGCCGGACGCAGCCGCCGCCGACGGATTCGAGGACGGCTTGGAGGCCAAGAAGGCGGCGCCTGCTGGTGTCTCGATCGCACTGACTGAGGCTCAGAGGATTTACCTGGTAATAGCAGACAGACAGACAGACAGACAGACAGACAGACAGACAGACAGACAGACAGACAGACAGACAGACAGACAGACAGACAGACAGACAGACAGACAGACAGACAGACAGACAGACAGACAGACAGGCAGACAGACAGACAGTCACAGGCAGACAGACAGACAGACAGGCAGACAGACAGACAGACAGACAGACAGACAGACAGACAGACAGACAGACAGACAGACAGACAGACAGACAGACAGACAGAGAGACAGACAGACAGACAAACATACAGACAGACAGACAGACAGACAGACAGACAGACAGACAGACAGACAGACAGACAGACAGACAGACAGACAGACAGACAGACAGACAGACAGACAGACAGACAGACAGACACTAAGACAGACAGACAGACAGACAGACAGACAGACAGACAGACAGACAGACAGACAGACAGACAGACAGACAGACAGACAGACAGACAGACAGACACCACAATCGCCATTGCCAGACGCACTCCCTGCTGCACCGGATGGACATGCGCAAGGAGCTGCGCCGCGTCCTCGGTCCGCACCCGGGCGCGGAGCTGTGCGCAGTTGACTGCATCTACTGCCGCCGGCTCAAGCGCCGCATCATAAGGAACGAGCCGATCGGTAAGACAGTCGCAGCTTTGCAGTGCTCTCTGCTCATTGAACTGCACTCAACCCCATCAACCCCATCAAGTCCTCGAGCACCTGCTGGACGCGAGAATCTTCGCCGACGGCTTCGCCATGCACGAAGATTCCGAGCCGGACTGGCTGCGAGCCGCCAGGAACGGGAAGCCGTGCGCCAGCGGCTGCTGCCTGTGCGGATGCTGCGGCCGCAGCGACAATGCAGCCGTCAGTCCCGAAGACGCGGCGAGCACGCAGGAGCTGCCCGAGCTCGGTGCCGCTGCCCCTAGAGGCGGCACTCCACAAGGGAATCGAACTCGCGGCCTTCGTCGGCGGCTCCATAGAACCTGGAACTGCTGCTGTAGTTTCCAGTCTCTGCGCCACATCCGGCTGTACTTTGGCGAGCGGCTGGCCTTCTACTACGCGTGGCTGAGCTACCACATCTGCAGCCTGGTGTCGCTCACAGTGGTCGGGCTGGCCTTCCTTGTGTACGGCCTGGTGAATGCGTAAGCTGGGCTTGTGTTATTCAATCGGGCACAAGTGAGTCACTCTTGCCCCCGTACTCAAACTCGGGCTTTTCACACCCTCCAGCTCGATGAACTACATGAGCGAATCTGATAAGATTTTGATGCAGCTGAAGAACAGCAGCTCAAACTCCACTGATGGAAACGCGTAAGTTTGAGTTCTTTATACTCGTTGAGAAAAGTCTCTATGCGGTTGAAATCATCTAGTTAAAAGTACACAGCTGGGGTCACGTGACTCAAACTACTTGCAAGTTATCTAGCAGGAATAGTCCGTGAAGCAGGAGTCGTGAAGATTACAGCCAGCAGTTAGACGGAGTCACGTGACCTAAAAATCTAAGTAGCCTCTTCAACAGCTGAGGTCACGTGATCTGATTTGACAGCATGCAGATTCTACTATTCTACTATTATGCAGATTCACGATCCACCTGATCCAGCTGATGCAGTTCATCAGGCTGGTGTTCGAGAACCACCTCACCATCCCGTTCGGCTGCGTGCTCACCGGCTCCAGCCTGGCCAACTCGCGCTACTGGAAGAAGTTCGAGGCCGACCTGAGCCACCGATGGGGCGTCCACGAGTTCCGCCTCGCTGAGCAACGCCGGGCCGGGTTCGCGCCGAAGAAAAGGAATTTCTACCCGGTGAGTCGGGCTCGGCTCTGAGGGGTTGCAGTGGCTGAAAGAAGCAGAATCCCAGGCCCGAGTTTCAAACACATCGGTTATCCCCGCTTATTCATTCCTCATTTTTGAAGGCCTGGTGCCAGAGACGCAACGAGTGCCGTCGCTGTTTTGGAGTCTTCAGTTTCGTGCTGCTCTGCGTGAGTTTAGCCTGAACTTTTTACTCACAAAAATTCTTTCTTTGGGGGCTTTGGAAAAATTTTCTCATTGCTACGGCTAGACCTCATCATGTGACTTTAGCCAATTATTCACGATGGAAAAGTCAAACAACCCCCCGCCAACTACTTCAGGTCTCCCTGGTGGTGGCAGTGGCCGTAGCCTTCAGAGTCTCCAAGTTGGTCGCTTCAAAGCAGCACTGCAGCGGCGCCAGCAGCCGGGCCGAGTGCATCTTCCTGGCCATCATCCTGCCCATCACTGGCCACCTGCTGGTCATGGGGCTTCTGGACTGGGTTGGCTGTGGCTTTGCAGTGTTAATCATTTGTTAGCTTGAGTTTGTACTCGAGCATTATTCAGTATGCGTACATGTATGTAAACGAAATGTATAATCGCAGGACGAATGTGGGCACTCTGGACATAACCTCAAAACTAGCGTCGAGGCAATTCTGATCATTCTCTTCTGACAGACAAGAGCGCCAACATGAGTATGCAGGCACGCATTCATGCACACGCTCACACTGGGTGTACAGCGGGCCTGACTTACTAATCGTCAGACATGTACATTCTCTGAGCCCTGGGGGTTGGCCCTCGTGAGTATGAGTGCACACAAATCCCCAGTGAATGCGGCTACGCAGGCGTCTCAAGCACAGGACCACTTAAACCTCCAGTTCCCACCGGACGTGAAGAACTCAATATTATGGTCCGCACATCGATAACGATTCGCCAGCCTCATGGTACAATAAAGTTTCTGACGAGAGTTATCTCACAATGTATCGTCTATCATCGAACGAAAGTTTGACTAAAATTCTGTCTTAACGTTGATAGGAAAAGCATCTCTAATTACGAGTATATAACAGTTTTTAACATAAACTTTCATCTCTCCAGGCCTACAGCTGTCTAGCCAAGAGACTGACCAACTGGGGTGAGTCTGCTGCCTCCTAGCCCTTTAATCCTAAGTAAAAGCACTTTTACCAGAACAAGCGACCCGCCCCTGCCCAACAGAGAACCACGAGTTCGACAGCGACCACGAGGCCTCCTACGCCATGAAAGCCTTCGCCCTGCGCTGCGCCAACAACTTCGCTTCGCTGTTCTACATCGCCTTTGTGCGGCAGGCAAGCTGACCCCATCCATCTGTGCTCTTCCGATTTGAGTCCCAGCGAATTGCATAATTCCTGTTTAGTGCAGATCGCCTTCACACCGGCAAAATTTCACAATGTCAAAGTCGCAAACGTCTAGATTTCACCTTGTCTAAAATTAGTAATATTAATAAGTGATTACACCTGCTCAATGGGCAGATGTGCAACCGACGCTCAGCCGCAGCGGCGCATCTGAAGGCTGCGTACGGCTGTTCAGTCCAAGGACTGGGGGGGGGGGGTCGCCAAACACACGCTCAATTATCCCAGCTAATGCTGGCACCTATTTTACAGTTAAGTTGCCTTGCTCAAAAATACAAATTGTTCAAGTGGGACCGGGAATCGAACCCTCGACCTTCAAGTCTTGAGTCTGGTGCTCTAACCACCAAATTACAACCCCTAAACCTAAATTGACTAAACTTATCCCTTGTCCACCATCATCATTTTGGCAAAGGCCTGCAGATAGAGATCCTATCAGACGGGTATTAATCCCAAATCAGAGATCCAATCATACCATGATTCGGACCAGGTATTAATCTCTAATTAGATAGATCTAACGTGATTTTGACGTTAAGCAAGTTTCAACGATTTGAAATTTCTGAAGAGTCGAAAAATGAAATCGAGCTACGTTTTGTATATGGTCTGATTTTCGAGATACGATATTGCTGATGAGTAACAATGAAGCGTCATATAAACGCAGATACGTAACAGTGGTGGTCTCGAACATCAGGATCCGATTCAACAGATTTTATCGCTTTCATCTTCAGGAGCACGCAGTATTTGGCGAGTTCACTGACCGTTGTAAACTCGAAGATATCGACATTGACTGCTTCAGCCTGCTGAATGTGTACACGGCTGGGTACATTATTGGCAAGTCACTGCTCAAGGTCATCATGGATTTGTTGAAGCCGTAAGTGTCCCAGCATGAATTCGATGCAATGTCGAGTATTTTAGTGCAGTGAAGCAATCATCTAACACGTGCAAAACTACCATTGAAATTTGAAACCGGGACTCAGGTGCCTGAGCAGCCGCAGCCTCATGCTCTGCCTATCAGCGCCCACGCGGCACCTTCTCTGCACCGCGTGCGCCAGCTTCAAGCGCGCCTCCTACGACGCCGAGCTACGAATTGTGGAGGCGCTGGAGCGGCAGCTGGTGCAGGACGATGGAGCGCTGAAGTGTGAGGAGCCCGGAAGCAGCGCCACGAGCGGGAAGGCATCCGCTGCCGCTCTGCATCTCGCGAGCGAGCGCAATCTGACGAAGGAGAAGAGCCGTGACGTTCTAATGGATGAGTACCTGGAGAAGACCATCCTGCGTGGGTATTTGCTGGTGAGTACTACTACTACTACTACTACTACTACTACTACTACTACTACTACTACTACTACTACTACTACTACTACTACTACTACTACTACTACTACTACTACTACTACTACTACTACTACTACTACTACTACTACTACTACTACTACTACTACTACTACTACTACTACTACTACTACTACTACTACTACTACTACTACTACTACTACTACTACTACTACTACTACTACTACTACTACTACTACTACTACTACTACTACTACTACTACTACTACTACTACTACTACTACTACTACTACTACTACTACTACTACTACTACTACTACTACTACTACTACTACTACTACTACTACTACTACTACTACTACTACTACTACTACTACTACTACTACTACTACTACTACTACTACTACTACTACTACTACTACTACTACTACTACTACTACTACTACTACTACTACTACTACTACTACTACTACTACTACTACTACTACTACTACTACTACTACTACTACTACTACTACTACTACTACTACTACTACTACTACTACTACTACTACTACTACTACTACTACTACTACTACTACTACTTCAGCTGTTTGGCTCGGCATGCCACGTGACGCCACTGGCGGTGCTCATCACCCTGCTCATCGATCTCTGTCTGGACTCAAAGCGCCTCGTCGTTTGGCAGCGCCGCGCAGTGCCGCAGCCGGCTCCGGGCGTCGGGGTGTGGAACCGCCTGCACGACATGCTGAGCCACGCGGGTGTCTTCAGCACCGGGGCGATCCTGGCCTTCACCAGCAACTCCCTGCAGGTGAACGGAATCGATCCCAGCGTCAAAAACCGCCTCATCATGTTCATCGTGTTCACTGTGAGTTGGCTAGGGTTTTGCTCTGTCTTACAGTTTTTCAACAAAGCCCGGTGCCTTGCAGGGCTTCATGTACCTCTTCAACTGCATGGTGACGGCCTGCTCCAAGGCGCACTCCAACAGGCGCAAGATGCGGCTTAAGTGGGTGAGTTCACAGTTCCTTACAAGCCTACACACGGTGAAACAGTGAATCAGTGAATTAAGCAGTGATTAACACCTGTGCGCCCCTTTGAACAGGAGTATCATCATGTTCCGAGAATCCTCAACACGGAGGCGGTGTCGGAAACTGCCGTCCAGAGCCTGGAAGAGTGAGTCGCTTTTATTGTGGATTAAAAGTACTTGTCGTGACGTAAGCAGGAAAAATGGACGACCAGCGAGGGCTGGACCGCCACAAACTGCATTCGTGCAAAAGACTATGCGATCAGTAAACATGAGCCACAGATGCAGATCGAGTTTAATAAAGTGTGACACTCAGTACCTCCATTGCATTCCTTGCTGCAGACTGCAGGACAGCGGTCGCTGGTACCATGTGCTGCTTCCGTGCTTTGCCAGCTCGATCAAGCTGCGGCCGGATGCTGGGCCTCATCAGGCCTGAGGAGGAGGACATTGCTGAGATGCAACTGTCTCCAGCAGTTCTGACAATGGACTCGAGACGAGATTAAATCGTGGACTAAATCAATTTTTACTTAGCCGTGTTGCTCGATCAAAATCTGCAACTCCTGAAGGGTTACCTGAATGCGAGCGCTTCATCCTGATAGACTGCAGCTGCCTGGAAACTCGGAAATCGAAAATGACTTGTTCAATCAACCGTGACCTTTTCTGTAACCACAAATAACATCAACTCAGTTGCGTGACCAGCCTGATCTGCCAGCCTTATTTTATTGGTTTGCTATTCAGATATTCAGCTGCTATTCTCAACATGCGCTGGTAATGAAATACAAAACCGCACCAACCCTCCGATAGATACAGAAATCTGCCACTCGATCATTAGTTTAAGGGCTGTTTAATCGAAACCTTTCTTGGTTTCAAGCGGAATGCTCGTATATTTTACGAACTTTCTTAGACTTTTATTGCACAAATTGCTCCGCAAAAGGTAATAAAGAAACTACGAGAATTCAAATTTCGTCACTAGAGAAGTGACTTTTTCAACTGCTCAGCGCTTAGGTTCCAGACGATCTCATGCCGACCTCAGATGAACGGGTTGAGGCACTCGCACAGAGCTCGGATCAGGCGGGAGGGCAGCGACTCCTCCTCGTCGTCCAATCCGTAGTCGTGATCGAACCAAATGTCGACCCGATTGTGTTCGGCGCCCTCGTTCGGCTGGCCGCTGCCCCACGCCTCGGGCTTGATGGCGATGTTGCAGTCGCGCCAGTACCAGGTGCCGGAGCTGAGCGGGGAAGGCCGGTAACCGCCCAGGTAGAAGCTGCGCTTTGAGGAGCTTAAGTCCTTATTGAGAATCGGCATCAGAGTTCGGATGTGCTCCACCTCCGGCCTGTCGATTCCGTCGGCGAACTTGGCGAGTCCGGGCTCCGAGTTGCACTTGTTGAGGCCGTCCGTCCAGCTCGACACGCCCACCATCTTGTAGACGGAGCTGCGATAGCCGTTGGCGAAGTCGGCAGGGCACAGCCGGCCGTTCGGCAGGCCCTCCAGGCTCCTCACGAAGGCCCAGCCGGAGCGGTCGCAGCCGGCCTCGTTCGGCATGTGGCTGCACCTGTCGAACTCCATCGTCTGGCAGACGGAGCCGTCGTCGCCAGTCAGTCGGAAGCCGCGGCATCGGACGCCGCGGTTGATGCAGATTACGCTGCACTTCACATTGCTGGGTCTTGCCAGCGGGGTGTTGTGGAGAAACTCGGGCCTCAGGCACAGCCGAATAAAGTGCTTTGTGAACTGCTGGGTGCTGAGCTCAGCTGCGGCAGAGCAGCTGGATCCCAGCAGGTACAGCAGAAGTAGCTTCCAGTGATTCATGTCTTTAGATCCTGGTGGGGCCCTGGGCGGAACTCTTTATACTACACAAGAAAGCCAATGCGCTCTGCCCTGGGCTATTTTCACAGCAAATGAAGCCAGCGCCTGACTGCATGCATCCCTGTTGCTTGAACAATCAGGGACACTGGCGGGGGATTTGCTATTTGCTTCTGCGCTGGTGGTTTGAAATTGAAACAAGAAAATTGCAGAAAAGTTTCAGCAATGCTATAATGTCTTCTGTGTGGAACAGAAACTCCAGCTCGCTGGCTTTGTTTGCTCTGAAATCAGGCAGGTAAAAGTGGCTTGGGAAATTTTCACCGCATACTCAACAAGCTGTCAGGTCAGCCTTGCATCAATCAATCTAAAGTCGCCTGATTTCTCAGAAAGTCTAAGCCTGTTCTCTGACACTTGTACTTTTATTCTTGGACTGTTTACGTCAACAGAGCGCGCTTCTTGCAGGAATTACAATATAATGTCTCTCCGCACTTTTTGAGTCGTATTAGTTGCTATGAGGGGGGATTGTGCTGAGACTCAGACTTTGTCTCAGAAACTACTCCAGCAGCATTGAAAAGTCGCCACTCTGTGCGCCAGTGAGCTCCCCCCACTTCATTCCTCAACTCAACTCAAGTCTGCTGCGGCATAGCTAAGTTGCGTCACTCGCTAAGATTGAGAAACTTTACCTGCACTCTTAAAAGTGTCGAACCCCAGACGGAATCTTCTGTGATGGCGATATTGCGAGATAATCTTTTACTAGTTAACTTAACTTTTTAAAGATGAAGTCAAAACTGCTGATCGTTTGAATATTCTTCCCTTCTTAGGCTGTCTTTGCGCCGTAAAAAATCAACTTGAAAAATGTTTTGGAGAGAGAGCGTTCGGCATTTGCTTCAGGGTTTTTCCGCACTGAAAAGCTGGTCTGTGTGCTCGTGTCGTCTATAAATTTTACTGCTCATATTTAGATACGAGCAGTGGCTTTAAGCACCCTGGAGCACTCTAATAAGTGAAAGTTGTCGCACAACCGGCGAGAGGCAACTCACTGCCCATTCCTGAGCAGGTGTACAAGAGCAGAATCTGAGGTAGATGCGGAATGCAATTTGGTGTCCTTTACAGTCGTGCGAACAACCAAAAAATGATAAATTGGTTTTAATTTCTTTCGTTTCTGCTTCTATAAAAATATTTTCTTGGCCTGCTGTAAGTAGTACAATTACGAGCTATATTCTTAAAACTTCTGTGACTTCACCTCCAGCAGGTGACTGGAGACCAGCAGTTGATCAAAAATTTTTTTCAAGTCAATTGAAAACTTGATCTAAACTAAAGCCACGTTTAACCCACATCAAGGAGGCAATTCGTTAACACAGTGATCGTCAGCCCCCGTTGTTAAATATGGTTAGCCTATTACAACTCTCTTAACAAGCGCCCTTGCGGAGTCCACAGTCCACCTCTTAGAAGCCGCCAGTGTCACTGCTGAGTTTCAGGACATGGTTGGTGAGCGAATTGCTAAAGAAGGAATTTTAATTATGACTTTCCTACCGGCGGCTAAATCTTGTGTCACTTCTTTAACATACAGTTTCAAGCTCAGGAGCTCACCAGAAATGCTCGAAGTAATGGCTGATAGGGATGAATAGGAGAAGATGTCAGAAAACTCCATTTCGGTCATAATTGATTTTCTATTCTGAAAACTATTTGGAAAGAGACGGTTCATTGATTTTTATCTAAGAACTCCGTGTGCCAACGAAGAGGATGTACAGGAAAGTGGAGACCAACATTGTTGGGGGGAGGCATCACAAACCCGAAAAATCACACCTTCGAAAAGCATTTACATCATAAACCTGAAATATCACAAAGCCGAAATATCATAACTCTGAAAACCAAAATAGCATTAAACATTGCTAGCATTTTCGGAGTTATGATTCTTCTGGTTTGTGATATTTCGAGTTTGTGATGTTTCGGATTTGTGATTTTTCGGGTTTGTGATGCCCCCCTGAAAATACAAGGCCAAGACAAAGATATGTGACGGTTGCGTCCTCACGCTTGAAGGCACGAACATTGCCAGGCACCAACGTGTGTGCCCGGGATGCTGACGTTTTGGGGTCCCCCTGCTTCCGGGTGATAACGGGAAAGAAGAAGACCTCCATCTGCCAATGAAAGGGCAGCATCCCACAGCTCCTGAAATGACGCGAAGCCAATTAGGAAGTGCAATAATTTGAAAGGCAAAGGCTGGCTTGTAGCACAAAATAGCTTGCTCTGCTAAACTGAGATTGCAGAGAGATACCGGAATAGAGGTGCCCTTCCTAAGCGGAGTGGGAAGGCACATTTATAGAGTTGGGTTTCACAAACACGAAATTTCACAACCGCTAAAAGCACTTGCTTTCATAAGCACGAAACTTCACAAACGCGAAACTTCACAACCGCTAAATTTTTTGCAGTCACTTTCACAAACGCGAAACTTCACAACCGCTAAAATTTTTGCACTTATTTTCATATACGACAGTCTTTTGAGCGGTTGTGAAGTTTCGCGTTTGTGAAGTTTAGCGCTTATGAAAGTAGGTGATTTAGCGGTTGTGAAATGTGACGTTTTGCGGTTGTGAAGTTTCGCGTTTATGAAAGTGACTGCAATTTTTTAGCGGTTGTGAAGTTTCGCGGTTATGAAAGTAGGTGATTTAGCGGTTGTGAAATTTCGAACGTTTGTGAAAGCAACCTGGTCCCGGGTCCCCACCTCATGGGGTGGGTACGCCCCGAGCTTCGTAGAGGGAAGGCAGTGGAACGAACATAGACAGTGGAGAGATACAGACAATGGGGTGAGTCACACGCAGACAGACAGACAGACAGACAGACAGACAGACAGACAGACAGAGAGATATAGATAAGAAACCAGACAGACACGCAGGGATTCAAACAAAGGGGAGAGGGTACATACAGAAAGCAGGAAAAGTTCATAATGTCCGTGGCACAAATGCCACAGGAAGTGCACAAAAGGGGTCGTGAATCACAGTCAGCCCCGGCTAAGTTGGCCATCTGACATAATAGTGCATCAATCACCTACTTAGGTTGGGGTGAGTTCAAGTGCAGATGCACACATTAATCCGCAACCCCACCAGCCACACTAACCAACAACCCCACCAACCACACTAACCAACAACCCCACCAACCACACTAACCAACAACCCCACCAGCCACATTAACCAACAACCCCACCAGCCACATTAACCAACAACCCCACCAGCCACATCAACCAACAACCCCACCAGCCACATCAACCAACAACCCCACCAACCACACTAACCAACAACCCCACCAGCCACATTAACCAACAACCCCACCAGCCACATCAACCAACAACCCCACCAGCCACACTAACCAACAACCCCACCAGCCACATCAACCAACAACCCCACCAGCCACACTAACCAACAACCCCACCAGCCACATCAACCAACAACCCCACCAGCCACATCAACCAACAACCCCACCAGCCACATCAACCCGCAACCCCACCAGCCACATTAACCCGCAACCCCACCAGCCACATCAACCCGCAACCCCACCAGCCACATCAACCCGCAACCCCACCAGCCACATCAACCCGCAACCCCACCAGCCACATCAACCAACAACCCCACCAGCCACATCAACCAACAACCCCACCAGCCACATCAACCAACAACCCCACCAGCCACATTAACCAACAACCCCACCAGCCACATCAACCAACAACCCCACCAGCCACATCAACCAACAACCCCACCAGCCACATTAACCAACAACCCCACCAGCCACATTAACCAACAACCCCACCAGCCACATCAACCCGCAACCCCACCAGCCACATTAACCAACAACCCCACCAGCCACATCAACCCGCAACCCCACCAGCCACATTAACCAACAACCCCACCAGCCACATCAACCCGCAACCCCACCAGCCACATTAACCAACAACCCCACCAGCCACATCAACCCGCAACCCCACCAGCCACATCAACCCGCAACCCCACCAGCCACATCAACCCGCAACCCCACCAGCCACATTAACCAACAACCCCACCAGCCACATCAACCAACAACCCCACCAGCCACATCAACCAACAACCCCACCAGCCACACTAACCAACAACCCCACCAGCCACATCAACCCGCAACCCCACCAGCCACATTAACCAACAACCCCACCAGCCACATCAACCCGCAACCCCACCAGCCACATCAACCAACAACCCCACCAGCCACATCAACCCGCAACCCCACCAGCCACATCAACCCGCAACCCCACCAGCCACATCAACCCGCAACCCCACAACCCCACCAGCAGAGACAGAAAAGTAACGCGAAAGCAACGCGAAACGCTCCGAATCGATTCCGGATCCGAAATCGCGTATATGAAAGGCTCAGTGCTGCTGCGCTGATCTGCTGCAATTTTATCTTTATTCAGACAAGCGGTCGCCGGAGAAATCTCTGCTCCCGATTCGTTTCCAAGCGTCATTCGCATCTTTGCTTTGCTTGAAGCGTTTTCGATTACAGGTTGGCAACCCAAGCTCACTGAACGTACAGGTTCTTTTGTACAGGTACTAAAGCCTCACAGCTAAAGCCTCACAGCTAAAGCCTCACAGCTAAAGCCTCACAGCTAAAGCCTCACAGCTAAAGCCTCACAGCTAAAGCCTCACAGCTAAAGCCTCACAGCTAAAGCCTCACAGCTAAAGCCTCACAGCTAAAGCCTCACAGCTAAAGCCTCACAGCTAAAGCCTCACAGCTAAAGCCTCACAGCTAAAGCCTCACAGCTAAAGCCTCACAGCTAAAGCCTCACAGCTAAAGCCTCACAGCTAAAGCCTCACAGCTAAAGCCTCACAGCTAAAGCCTCACAGCTAAAGCCTCACAGCTAAAGCCTCACTTGCTTTTTAACCACTTTGAGGCTTTTTAAACACTCATGGAGGCATCTGCACTTGGGGCCGAGTCCAGCAAGGATTTCACTTGCTGGCGATTATATCCCTAAGGATAAACTTAAGTATTCGCAGGAGGGCACCTTGGCGCAGCAACCAGCGCTGAAGCAATTTTGCCCCCATTATGCATACATGCAAGCGTACATACATACAGGGTGTACAGCGGCCCTAGCTTTCTAACCATCAGGCATGTACACTCTCTGTGACTTGGGGGTTGGCCCTCATGGGACTTGAATTGCACAGCAATCCCAAGCCTGAATGAAAGGGATCGCGGCACGAGAGTCTGCACATCCATCGCCGAGCTGCTCTGTCTGCACTGCACTGCAACCGCTACTGAAATCTGCTTTTACGCTGACATTCATACCGTTTGATGCATATAAAATTATTTCATCACTACTAGCAACCAGTCAGTACGGCCTCAGTAGTAGGACTATGACGGACACGCTATTTTGCCTTATTAACCCGAGTTACTTTGGTTGGTCTAGGAGCATAAGCGGTTCAATCACATCTGTCAATATTAAACACCAAAGTTTGAAAAGGCCACGAGAAATTAGCAACCAGTTCCTAGAGGCCATCACAAAAGCTCTGGCTCCCGAGAGAAAAATTAGCCTCTCTTTCTGTTTTAATGGATTTTTAGAGTATTGTGAAGTTGGCTAGCAGCTGCTGTCAGCCACAGACCCCGTTCTGCCGGGAGGTTTAATCGATAGAAACAATAAAAACACTCAGAAGCCATTCCAATTGTTTATTAGCAATCAATTCACGATGTGATTGAACCAGTTTGACCAAATGAAGGAAGTTGACACGAAAGACGCAGGTTCGAACCTGGTCCCTACGAGGGTAAGTTGACGCTTTATCGATTGATAACACGTAAATGATTCATTGAGGCACGTCGACTTCAGGCAGTTTAAAATAAAAAAGCTACAGTGGTCGACTTTAATTCATTGCATTTAAATTCGATATTGAATTGACTTTGGTACGATTTAAAATTTTCTGATTCAAATAGAAGTGATTCAATATTGTGATTGAATAGTTGTTAAAGCAGACATATTCTAGTAGAATGGGTCGACGCACTCGCACAGAGCTATGACCCAAGAGGCTCCGGACTCCACTTCGTCGTCCAGGCCGAAGCTGCTGGAGTAATTGTACCAAATGTTTGTCCGGTTGTGCAGACCGTTCTCATTCGGCTCGCCGCTGCCCCACGCCTCGGGCTGGATGGTGGCGTTGCAGTCGCGCCAGTACCAGGTGCCGGAGCTGAGCGGGGAAGGCCGGTAACCGCCCAGGTAGAAGCTGCGCATCGACGAGCTCAGGTCTCCATTGAGGGTGGACTTGAAAGTACCGATGTGCTCAACTTCCGGCCTGTCGCCTGCGTCAGCGAACTTGACGAGTCCGGGCTCCGAGTTGCACTTGTTGAGGCCGTCCGTCCAGCTCGACACGCCCACCATCTTGTAGACGGAGCCGCGATAGCCGTTGGCGAAGTCGGCAGGGCACAGCCGGCCGTTCGGCAGGCCCTCCAGGCTCCTCACGAAGGCCCAGCCGGAGCGGTCGCAGCCGGCCTCGTTCGGCATGTGGCTGCACCTGTCGAACTCCATCGTCTGGCAGACGGAGCCGTCGTCGCCAGTCAGTCGGAAGCCGCGGCATCGGACGCCGCGGTTGAGGCAGACCGCGCTGCACTTCACATTGCTGGGTCGGGCCAGCGGGGTGTTATGGAGAAACTCAGGCCTCAGGCACAGCCGAACGAAGTGCTTTGTGAACTTCTGGGTGCTCTGCTCAGCTGCAGCAGCGCTCCAGGACGCAAGCAAGCAGAGAAGTACCGTCCAGTAAGACATGCCTTGCAGTTGAAGTGGGGCTCTGCATCAGCTGGGGTTGCCTTTGTGATGCAGGGCTGCGTTTTGTGAAAGCCAATAAACGACTTGCTCCGTGCTAGGTGACGTCGCTCAAAAATTTGCGAGCAATGACAGTGCCTGTCCGTCAGTTTTCAGAATAGTTTTTGCTTACCAGTTTTGAGCCGTTGTATTTGCAATTTGTACAGCTGTCTGCCATGGCTTTGCCTCAGCTGCGGCAGGCGACATGAGCCTGACGCCGGATTACTCGTACACCAAGTCGTATAACAAAAGTTTACGCACAATTCAAACTGGAAAGAATTTTACCAGAAGTATTTTCCTGACCAACAATTTTTCACTCGCGATACAAAAAATAGATAGGACAAAAATGCTAACAGTCAGATGTCGCCAATTGCCGTTCATGCCATTTAGTCAGTGTAGTGTTCCAGTCTCCATTTAATCGTCCTTAATCCCGAAATCCACCAGCAGAAATGGAGAAATTAGCAGCGACAAGGAGGGGAAGTTGATCTGGGATGCTGCGTCTAATCAGCGGCAATCAGTGCCGAAAAGCAGTACGAAAAATTAGCTCTAAGTCATGTTAGGTTTAGGTTTAAGCTCTCAAAACCGAATTTTGAGGGTATTGTGGTGAAATTCGTTGCGCATTTAATGACACTGGCCAATTAGCGATAGCAGCAGCAACAGACACAACACAAAAATGCGTTGTGCAGTCGAGGTCTTAAGAAAAACAGAAGCCGTCTCTTGGCTACATGTAGTGCCCGAGCATAGACTTGGGCGGACACGGGTCGCCGGTGTCGGGTTGTAGGCAGTAGACGAAGCGCCAAGTGCGCGATTGTCTCCGCCGGTAGGTTGCCTGCAGCGTCAGCAGCAGCGCCCCCTGCACCGAATGATACTGCCGGAGGGAGTCGGGAGGATATTGAGGATGGTTTGAGTAGCGAGATGGTTTGAGTAGCGAGATGGTTTGAGTAGCGAGATGGTTTGAGTAGCGAGATGGTTTGAGTAGCGAGATGGTTTGAGTAGCGAGATGGTTTGAGTAGCGAGATGGTTTGAGTAGCGAGATGGTTTGAGTAGCGAGATGGTTTGAGTAGCGAGATGGTTTGAGTAGCGAGATGGTTTGAGTAGCGAGATGGTTTGAGTAGCGAGATGGTTTGAGTAGCGAGATGGTTTGAGTAGCGAGATGGTTTGAGTAGCGAGATGGTTTGAGTAGCGAGATGGTTTGAGTAGCGAGATGGTTTGAGTAGCGAGATGGTTTGAGTAGCGAGATGGTTTGAGTAGCGAGATGGTTTGAGTAGCGAGATGGTTTGAGTAGCGAGATGGTTTGAGTAGCGAGATGGTTTGAGTAGCGAGATGGTTTGAGTAGCGAGATGGTTTGAGTAGCGAGATGGTTTGAGTAGCGAAATGGTTTGAGTAGCGAGATGGTTTGAGTAGCGAGATGGTTTGAGTAGCGAGATGGTTTGAGTAGCGAGATGGTTTGAGTAGCGAGATGGTTTGAGTAGCGAGATGGTTTGAGTAGCGAGATGGTTTGAGTAGCGAGATGGTTTGAGTAGCGAGATGGTTTGAGTAGCGAGATGGTTTGAGTAGCGAGATGGTTTGAGTAGCGAGATGGTTTGAGTAGCGAGATGGTTTGAGTAGCGAGATGGTTTGAGTAGCGAGATGGTTTGAGTAGCGAGATGGTTTGAGTAGCGAGATGGTTTGAGTAGCGAGATGGTTTGAGTAGCGAGATGGTTTGAGTAGCGAGATGGTTTGAGTAGCGAGATGGTTTGAGTAGCGAGATGGTTTGAGTAGCGAGATGGTTTGAGTAGCGAGATGGTTTGAGTAGCGAGATGGTTTGAGTAGCGAGATGGTTTGAGTAGCGAGATGGTTTGAGTAGCGAGATGGTTTGAGTAGCGAGATGGTTTGAGTAGCGAGATGGTTTGAGTAGCGAGATGGTTTGAGTAGCGAGATGGTTTGAGTAGCGAGATGGTTTGAGTAGCGAAATGGTTTGAGTAGCGAGATGGTTTGAGTAGCGAGATGGTTTGAGTAGCGAGATGGTTTGAGTAGCGAGATGGTTTGAGTAGCGAGATGGTTTGAGTAGCGAGATGGTTTGAGTAGCGAGATGGTTTGAGTAGCGAGATGGTTTGAGTAGCGAGATGGTTTGAGTAGCGAGATGGTTTGAGTAGCGAGATGGTTTGAGTAGCGAGATGGTTTGAGTAGCGAGATGGTTTGAGTAGCGAGATGGTTTGAGTAGCGAGATGGTTTGAGTAGCGAGATGGTTTGAGTAGCGAGATGGTTTGAGTAGCGAGATGGTTTGAGTAGCGAGATGGTTTGAGTAGCGAGATGGTTTGAGTAGCGAGATGGTTTGAGTAGCGAGATGGTTTGAGTAGCGAGATGGTTTGAGTAGCGAGATGGTTTGAGTAGCGAGACACTAAAACCCCTAAGCTAAAACCCCTAAGCTAAAACCCCTAAGCTAAAACCCCTAAGCTAAAACCCCTAAGCTAAAACCCCTAAGCTAAAACCCCTAAGCTAAAACCCCTAAGCTAAAACCCCTAAGCTAAAACCCCTAAGCTAAAACCCCTAAGCTAAAACCCCTAAGCTAAAACCCCTAAGCTAAAACCCCTAAGATATATAATGCTCGCAGCTGGCTTCAGGCATGGTAGCGCTTGAAACTGAAAATTCTGCTTCTTGTCATTTTGTGTTCTTCTTGCCGCTCCGTTGCACCAGCCGTTCCTGTCCACGCTCCGGGACTGAGCACTAATGCTATAGGCTGACTCTGACAACCGCTGGACCAAGTCCCCTCGGATTGTCTTGACATGGTTGATGGCCCCGGCTTTACTAACGTTTTTAGCATTGCCGCATTCACTAATGATGGGGATGAGTTAGAAATCTGAATAGAAAAGGCAGGCTCGCAGAACAATTTGTCAGGCCAGTCCAAAACCTTGAAAAAACTCGCAACCGTCGCAAAGCAGAAATGAATGAAGGGTTTGAAACAATACTGTCTTTCGAGATCGTTGGTGGGCGCTCTGCTTGGAGGGTAGCTCGCGTCTTCGGCTGAGCTGCCCGTGTTGCAGGAATTTTACCGCTCCCTTAGCAGCTTGAGCTGCCAATGCGTCAGTTGATCTGACCTAAGCAGAGAGCTGGTGAATGGACCGCCTGTAAGGCTCGTTGATATTCTGCCAGTGTAGCCCACCAGGAATTCGGGATTCTATGCATTAGAGATGTGTTCGGCGCTGCTAGAGCTTCCCGGAGCGGGGCCACGTGGTCGCTGTGAATCTGATCTCTCTGCGGCTTTGTGTGCCCGCTCACCCTGTCTGATGGGTAGTTTTCACAGGTGCGCTAGGACAAACAACCCTGCAGGGTTTCCAAAGCCTTCAACGCCTCCCAATCGCCACAGAAGGGACTCAATATTGAGGTCGCCCGAGCATTCGCTCCTGAAGCACTCAACCCCTCATCCAGCGGCGGAGTTCCATTTTGGTCGAAGCGAGAAATTCACTTTCCGGACTTTGTTAGCGAGGATATTGTTAGTTTGCTCTTTAATTAGTCAACGGCAGAAATTATCTATGATACGAACTGGATATTGATATACATGTAAACTGTTCAAACACTTTGTGACACATTTGGCTTTCCTCCTTGTATAAAGAGTTTTGAAATATAAAACGTTTCTCTTGTGGGACGCTCAGCCAAATTTTACCTCAGAGTTTTCAGATCGTGGTTCTCCTTTTGGCCCTTGGATGCACTTTTTCTAAACGCGGGACGGATGCCTCTGAGGTGAATGGATCCATAGAATTCACATTTTGCTGTTTCTAGTGCCTTTGAAGGTGGTGCATTCCTGTGTTTTCAGGTGAAGGCAATGTCTGCGATTGTGGGAGCGTTGTAGTCTTTGATCTGCTCCAGTGCTGAAGGCCCTGTAGAATGACGTCGAGCAGCAGATCACCTTCGTGTCGAGTAGTAGCTGGACCGCCCCAAACTGAATTCATGCAAAAGACTATGCGATCGATAAACATGGGCTGCAAATGCAAAGGGCACTCTCCTTACACTTTGTTTAGATTAGAAATCAGAGAATATTGCACGCATAAGTTGATTTTAACTTTAAGCTGCCGGATGGTCAGCAGCGCTAACCATACACCAACAGCCTTTACTGTCGGTAATTTTGCTGATAAAGCTGACCATGCGGGCAGGAACGGAGCTGGTAATTTTGCTGATAAAGCTGACCATGCCGGCAGGAACGGAGCTTTTGTATTTGTAGCTCCGGCGCAAAAGCTCTGATGAGTCACTCTACTCATAGTAGAAATGATGGGCACATGACAAAACAGGTATTCTATCTTTAAGGCTCTAAGTGAACTGATAAAGACCATTAAGGCTCCGAGTGAACTGATGAAGACCATTAAGGCTCCGAGTGAACTGATAAAGACCATTAAGGCTCCGAGTGAACTGATGAATAGCATTAAGGCTCCGAGTGAACTGATGAATAGCATTAAGGCTCCGAGTGAACTGATGAATAGCATTAAGGCTCCGAGTGAACTGATAAAGACCATTAAGGCTCCGAGAGAACTGATGAAGATCATTAAGGCTCCGAGTGAGCTGATGAAGATCATTAAGGCTCCGAGTGAGCTGATGAAGATCATTAAGGCTCCGAGTGAGCTGATGAAGATCATTAAGGCTCCGAGTGAGCTGCTGAATAGCATTAAGGCTCCGAGTGAACTGATGAATAGCATTAAGGCTCCGAGTGAACTGATAAAGACCATTAAGGCTCCGAGAGAACTGATGAAGATCATTAAGGCTCCGAGTGAGCTGATAAAGACCATTAAGGCTCCGAGAGAACTGATGAAGATCATTAAGGCTCCGAGTGAGCTGATGAAGATCATTAAGGCTCCGAGTGAGCTGATGAAGATCATTAAGGCTCCGAGTGAGCTGATGAAGATCATTAAGGCTCCGAGTGAGCTGCTGAATAGCATTAAGGCTCCGAGTGAACTGATGAATAGCATTAAGGCTCCGAGTGAACTGATAAAGACCATTAAGGCTCCGAGAGAACTGATGAAGATCATTAAGGCTCCGAGTGAGCTGATAAAGACCATTAAGGCTCCGAGAGAACTGATGAAGATCATTAAGGCTCCGAGTGAGCTGATGAAGATCATTAAGGCTCCGAGTGAGCTGATGAAGATCATTAAGGCTCCGAGTGAGCTGATGAAGATCATTAAGGCTCCGAGTGAGCTGATGAATAGCATTAAGGCTCCGAGCAAGGACAACTAAAACCCTCGGGACGCGAAACGAGCCAATTCATGGCGAAAAATCTGAGGGGCTCGCTTAAAAGTATTGTTCTATGGCTTTTTCAAGTCTTCTCTGCTATCAGGCATTAACGGTTAGATTAAATAGTAAAGCGAAGCAATGTCGAGTATTTAATTTAAAGAATAGGAACCAGTGATATAATTACAATGTATTTACAATAAAGTAACCGCCATATCAACAAAAAAACTCCAACGGCAAGAAGATAAAGGATGAAAGCGAAGATGAAACTCCAACGGCAAGAAGATAAAGGATGAAAGCGAATATGAAACTCCAACGGCAAGAAGATAAAGGATGAAAGCGAAGATGAAACTCCAACGGCAAGAAGATAAAGGATGAAAGCGAATATGAAACTCCAACGGCAAGAAGATAAAGGATGAAAGCGAAGATGAAACTCCAACGGCAAGAAGATAGAAGCAAATACGGAACTCCAAGGACAAGACGACACAAACAGTCAGTAGCTCGTACATAAAGGAAACGCTGGAACTTCACCTACTGAGCATCTAACTTCCGAAGCTTTCTATCATGGGATGTCGTCGGTATTGGTGGGAGTTTTGACGAGCGTCTTACTAGTCCTTTGAAAAAAACGTTGGCTAGCCGACGGGACACACTGTCCATGCTGAACTGTGTCTTAGTTGGAAAGTAAAAGTCCTTAATAACATAAAACAGCTTCTGCACGCGAGTTGCGCACGTAGGAGAGTGCAGAATAAAACTGTTGGAGCAGAGACAGGATAAGTCGAACAGCCATTGTGGAGGATGACAAAGCTTTCCGCGAGATAACTCTTCAGTGAATTCGCTGGCTGGAATGCTCGTCTCTGATATCAAATCTGTTCCTTTGATGCCTTCTTTAGTCGCTGTATAACCTGTCAATTTCCAATAAAGCACGGTTTGAATTGTTTTTATGAGATTGTGTAAAACCTCGTTGTGAATTAAATTTTAATTAATATCCAGCTTACCTGCGATATAGTAGAGCGAAGCCATCTCCGAAATGGAAAGCTCCTCTGATTTAGCAGCACAATTATCAATGGTCGCCAGTTCAATTTCATTCAGCTATTCATTGCAACATTTGCTCCGATCGTGCTTGTTGTCTGCTAATTCAAGGGATGCGAATAATTTCATTCGTCGGAGTCGAGCACTGAGCAGCACTTGCTCCACAGATACATAGTAGTTGCCGCCGCTCATTTGGCGATACACGCCAAACTCAGCCTCAAGTGGATCACTGTGAAAGTCAGCCAGCAGAACGTAGCTGATTCGTGGGTCGGACAAAAGAACCTCACACATCTCACAGGCTCCGCGCAGTGAGTTTACTAGCGCTGACTTGGTCTCGGGCGTCAATGAATGATGGCGAGCTCGGCCTTTTCCACAATGTGTCGAATCAAACGAATCCGCGAGCGCGCTAAGAAATTGTATGCTTTCATCTTGAACGGAATAGACTGGTCGCCTGTCCGGATCCCGTAGTCGTGCGTGTAGATCAGGATTTTTACAATTGACAATTTTCCAGAATCTCACTATGGTTTTGATGAATTCCGCAGTGTCTGAGTATCCATCACACTTCAATGCAGCGGCAACCCTTTCATCGAGAACTAGGAGAGCGAGACTGACTTTAGTTTTCTGAATGCTTGTGGGATAACAGGCCTCATGAGTTAGACATGTGCACTTGACTACGTGGTCTTTCTCCATTTGGTACAGGCGTACCACGCCTGACCATTTAGCGGATATCTGTCTGTCAGCGCCAGGAGGTTAAATGCTTAGAATTCCATTCGCTTCCATTTGCCAATTGTTGCGAATGCATTTGATAATGTGAACGAAATCGAACAGCATGAAGAATTCCGACTCCTGTGCAGCATCCGTTCCAATCCATGGCTTCTCTCTTCCAGCGCTAAATAAAGCAAAACACTTGCGGTTGTTAGGGTGATTGTCGCTGACGAGAGCAACGACACGGCCACCGTTGTTGTTAATTGCTTTAATACATTGGCTGACGCATTTTCGCAGAAACTCCGCAGACAAAATGTATGTCGGCAATAGTCGGACTACAAACGGTTTTCCACCAAGTAATGGCTTTACCATTATGGCCAAAATTGTCCTAGCAACCTGGTCCGGATCGTCGACGGCTCGACCCAGAAGGTGACAGCATCGACATCGAACGGACGGTTGTATGTACATTTCGTCAAACATATTACGCAGTTTCGCTGAGCTCCTGATAGACTAGCAAAAACTGACTGGATCACATCGGCTGCGTCGGTTTCTGTGCCAACTTCTCCTGTACCTGCTAGTTGCAGCTGCAGCGTTCGGGATGAGGCAATGGCAATAGCTTCCGTAGGTAAGAGTAAGCCGAACTACTGATCAAGTAGAGCAATGCTGACTGTCGCACTAGTGAAATGTCATAGCGGCGATTGTTCCGATTTACTAATGTAAGGCTAAGTTGTCGAATCAAAAACTGAAGCGACGGATCCAAATCAGAGTCAGAATCTATATCATCACTGATTCTACTAACAAACGCTTCGACTTCACGTTGGGGATTGGCGTCGGAATTTTTGCACCGCACGACAACAGCATCCAGTTGCGACCAGCGCTTGAGTGTCGGTTGAAATCCCAACAAGTCTCGGACCGAAATCGGTGTATGCAGTTTGAATGCACGAATCAGAAAGTTGAGTGAGACAAAAATTCGAACAGACAGGTCTCCATCTTTATCTAACGTAAACAAGTAAACGTCTTCGTTCAGAATAGCTGTGTTCAGTGCATGTCGAGATACGACATCCGAATTTTTCACCTCAGCTCGAAAACTTTCCCATGCCGGCAAAAAATCAAGCAGCTGAAAAGCGTCCATCTCATCGATGTCGCCGCACCTCGCGTCAGAAAGAACACCGCGCTTTTCGGCCTGTCGGTCCTGGTCTAAAATAAGAGTAAAAATAAAAGTAAGATAATTGTGAGCGGCAAAATCGATATACTTGAAGTAGACGCTAAGTGTTGAGCAATCTTTAAGTTACGTACCTTGGTTCTGAACAAAACACGAGCTAGGAACTCCATTAAAAACAGAAGGAGGATTAATTGGCCTTTCGGTAGAGTTTTTCTTGACCATTGGAGCATCGCTTGGCCAATGCTTTACGCACACGCCCATATTGTCAGTCACTCTCTAAAATAATAAATTTTGGGTTTCAAGTTGTTTGGACGAGACTGGCATGCAGAATTGAAGCGGAATTATGCAGCAGTAATGACAGCAAATGATCTGGTTTCTTACCTGGAGAATATTTGGCAGCGCCTTTCTCCATCGCTCTCGCTCCTGTGGATCTCTGGGAAACGCAAATGTCCGTGTTCGAACGGCTTCAGAGTTGTAATTTGACGAGCACGGAAATACGCTGCACTTTCTTGGCATTTCATCAAGTGAATAAAAAATGCTTCTCTTGATATAGTTCAGCTTAGCTTCACTGCTGGCCGCAGCTAAAGCAATTTTAATTTGCCTGATAGCAGAGAAGACTTGAAAAAGCCATAGAACAATACTTTTAAGCGAGCCCCTCAGATTTTTTGCCATGAATTGGCTCGTTTCGCGTCCCGAGGGTTTTAGTTGTCCCTGGCTCCGAGTGAACTGATGAATAGCATTAAGGCTCCGAGTGAACTGATAAAGACCATTAAGGCTCCGAGAGAGCTGATGAAGATCATTAAGGCTCCGAGTGAGCTGATGAAGATCATTAAGGCTCCGAGTGAGCTGATGAAGATCATTAAGGCTCCGAGTGAGCTGATGAAGATCATTAAGGCTCCGAGTGAGCTGATGAAGACCATTAAGGCTTCGAGAGAACTGATAAAGACCATTAAGGCTCCGAGTGAGCTGATGAAGACCATTAAGGCTCCGAGTGAGCTGATGAAGACCATTAAGGCTCCGAGTGAGCTGATAAAGACCATTAAGGCTCCGAGAGAACTGATAAAGGTCGTTAAGGCTCCGAGTGAACTGATAAAGGTCGTTAAGGCTCCGAGTGAACTGATAAAGGTCGTTAAGGCTCCGAGTGAACTGATAAAGGTCATTAAGGCTCTGAGTGAGCTGAAAACGATCAATAACTCACAATAAGTCTTCGAGTGAGCTTTGAGGAAGCTCAAGCTCTAGTGAATTTGCAGCAGATTCACAATGTAATTTAGTGATCCTCACAGCCGTTCGACGAACCAATAAAACTGATAAATGTGTTTCCATTTTTCGTTGCTAACTCTTGTAATAACAATAGACACGAAGGGAACAGAAACAGATCATATCATCGATCTTATATGAATTACAATAGATAGGCCACTCTCCATTCAGCCAATGCATTGAAAACGACATCCAAAAATGACTCGGAGAGGAAAAAATGTCCGCTTGCACTACTGAAAACTAATCGCCAGTAGTCCATGGGCATAGACTAAAAAAAATCATTAAATCGCAATAAAATGACGCAGGTTTTTGGTGTGAACACATCGACAGATTGAACTGCCCAAAATCATGAGCTCAATGCGCTTTCTGGGTGCAAAACTGTGATACTGACGTGTACTCACCAGTACTGAAGGACGGAAGTACAAGAACACTGGGAGAAAGACTGAAGAGACATAGATGCCTTGCCCATGTCTTTAGCAGGAAGTCAAGCAGGTTTCTTTAAATTTGAGCACAGCATCCAAATTCTTCAAGTTCAGTTTGCCTTATATCGTTAACGTAATCGTTTAAGCCAACTTCTTTTAGTTTTCTTTAAAAATATACTGCTGTCCAACAGCCTTCTGACCCAGAAAAAATGCATACAAATGAAAAAAGACGACTTCTTTCTCTCAAAACGCACTCTGCTGATTATAATCTTACACTGGTCATGCAAAGGCATCCCAAGTCCTACGCTGACACAGCTGAATAAAAAGGTAATTTAATACCCGCTTCAGCTACTGACAAATATGCGTATTAACTACTGAGAACTACCTGAAATGACCGCTTTTGGAATGGTTCCCTCTGAGTGGCCTATCTAGTGTATATAAGATTTATGGGTCACACTTAATCTGCAAATATTGCGACGCGATGGGTGCGCCGAGAGCAGGGAGCAGAGCAGAGGTTGCAAAGCGAATGAAATGCTCAAGTATTCATATTTCAACATGGAAGGAGTAAATATCAACTTTGACATGGATTTCAACTTTGACTCATGATCAATTTCAAGTTCAAGTTCAGTATCTATTTAAAGATACACTTACTCACTTCTGCCTTAGTTCTCAGGCATAGTTTTGAATTCTCAAGCTTCATTTTTAGTGAGTTTTGGCCATAGACGGCGGCCATTGCACTGCTGCTGAGGAAAGAGGCATGAGCAGTCACATCTGTGGGTTAAGTTTCTGGGGCTCAATACAAGTATTCTTCGTTCGAGCATGTTACGAAGATCTGTAAAGGACGCGTGAATCACAAAGTCCGTTTGAGTTGTCTGCGGATAGCTAGAGCAGCCCTGTATATTTTATAAGGTTTCAAGAAGTTTCTCGAAAACATTCATACATATGCTCTTTGAAGCACTGAAAATTGTCTTTTCATCGCATTTATGCTGTGGCAACATTCGAACATCAACGCCAGCGCCTGTTTGCTCGTATTTCAAACTAATAGCAAACTGGTGCACACTCAATAAACAGCTGTTCTACTGATGACTACACTGCGATCTGTAGTCCTGACTCAAAGTCTGAACATTTCCTCCTCCGGCTTCCGAGCAGCTTCAGGCAAACGGATCGATGCACTCGCACAGAGCTCGGATCAGGTAGCTCGCCGACTCCACCTCGTCGTCCACGCCGTATGGATGGCCGTGCCAGACGTTAATCCTGTCGTGCGAGTCGCCTTGGTTCGGCTGACCTATGCTCCAAACCTCGGGCTCCAGCGTGGCGTTGCAGTCGCGCCAGTACCAGGTGCCGGAGCTGAGCGGGGAAGGCCGGTAACCGCCCAGGTAAAAACTGCGCTTCCAATAAACAAGGTCTACATTGGAGATATTTTTCAGAGTGTGCATGTGATCGACCTCCGGCCTGTCGATTCCGTCGGCGAACTTGGCGAGTCCGGGCTCCGAGTTGCACTTGTTGAGGCCGTCCGTCCAGCTCGACACGCCCACCATCTTGTAGACGGAGCCGCGATAGCCGTTGGCGAAGCCGGCAGGGCACAGCTGGCCGTTCGGCAGGCCCTCCAGGCTCCTCACGAAGGCCCAGCCGGAGCGGTCGCAGCCGGCCTCGTTCGGCATGTGGCTGCACCTGTCGAACTCCATCGTCTGGCAGACGGAGCCGTCATCGCCAGTCAGTCGGAAGCCGCGGCATCGGACGCCGCGGTTGAGGCAGACCATGCCGCACTCTATATTGCTGGGGTCGGCCAGCGGGGTGTTGCGGAGAAACTCGGGTCTCAGGCACAGCCGAATAAAGTGCTTTGTGAACTGCTGGAAGCTGAGCTCAGCTACGGCAGCGCTCAAGGACGCAAGCAGGCAGAAGAGAAGTACCGTCCAGTAAGACATGCTTTCGGGTTGAAGTGGGGCTCTGCAGCAGCTGGGCGGTTGTCTTTATAATGCAGGGCTGCGTTTTGTAAAAGCCAATAAACGACTTGCTCCGTGCTAGGTGACTTGGCCCAAACATTCGCAAAACAATGACTGTTTGTCGGTTTTTCAGTATTTTCGGCGTTCTTGTTTTGAGCTATTGCATTTGCAATTTGACAGCTGCTGCAGCGGATATCAGCATGACGCTCGATGAGCCAAAGTCTGGCGTCAATCTGAAAGCATTTGTGTGATATTATTCACCCTCGACCTAATAGTAGAATAAAATAGATAGGTGCGCACGTAAATAATTCTGCAGTCAGTTTTCGCGAAACACCGTTCAGGCTATTTAGTCAGTCCAGTGCTCTTGTGCTAAGCATCTCAATACACATGCTGAGTGATGGGAATTTGTGTTACTCCACAACGGCTAGGACAGTTGTGTTTGGGTTCAAGCACTCAAAACCCCGACTACGCTCGTATTGAAGGCATTGTGGTGACACCCATTGTGCATTTAATCAGTGAATGCAACGACAACAGAAACAGCGCAACAAACTACGCTGTTTAGTCGAGGTCTTTAGAAAAACGGAAGCCGTCTCTGGGCTAGGGCCCGAGCATAGGCTGGGGCGGATCGAATGCGGATGTCGGGTAGCAGTCAGTCGACGAAGCGCCAAGTGCGCTTGTTCCCGTCGGTGGGTGCCTGCAGCGTCAGCAGCAGCGCCTCCTGCACAGAATGGTTTTGCCAGAGGGAGTCGCCGACCGCGCAACAGGTCGTTTGAACGGATCGGATTAAACAGTCCATCAGTGTTCAGGTTTTGACTTTGTAAAGCAGGCTGGTCTCGACAACCACCTGGAACTCAACGCCGGTCAGGTAAAACCTCAGACGGCCGAACAGGCCTAACAAAACGAAAGGCTACCCGAGCGAGCACCCATGCTGGGATTGCAAGTTACTTGAGAACTCCTTTTAGCGTTTGAAGCAGATTTATTCGCGCCACTAAGCTGCTGTTCCCACTGCGTTTGAAATCTGAACTTTAGGGCCCATTAAAAAGAAAAAATGTCTCAGACAAACCGGCATTCCTGAATCTAGCCAAAAGAAAACGCTGTCTGCATCTGCACTGCTGTTAGCACAATTATCAGGCAATCTTTTTGCAAGCCTCTGCCAGGCTTCCTCGGTCCGGATGTCACAGGTAATTCGATCGTGCTTCCGCTAAAATTCTTCTGCAGCGGTTGCTATTAGCACCCCTTGCCCCCGCGTCACTGACTCGAGCACTGAAACGTCAATAACGCTTAGCATCGCAAAGTCTGTGCGAACTGCTCAAACTACAGGCAATCCAGAGGTGCCGTTTCCAGCCCTCTCGTCAGCTGTCGAACATTCGGGCTGCCACCTTAGGAGACAAAATGCTCATAGTCTGAGTAGCGAAATGGTCTGAGCAGCAAGATGGTCTGAGTAGCCAGAGGGTTTGAGTAGCCAGAGGGTTTGAGTAGGCAGAGGGTTTGAGTAGCCAGAGGGTTTGAGTAGGCAGAGGGTTTGAGTAGCCAGAGGGTTTGAGTAGCCAGAGGGTTTGAGTAGCCAGAGGGTTTGAGTAGCCAGAGGGTTTGAGTAGGCAGAGGGTTTGAGTAGGGAGATGGTTCGAGTAGCCAGAGGGTTTGAGTAGCCAGAGGGTTTGAGTAGCCAGAGGGTTTGAGTAGCCAGAGGGTTTGAGTAGGGAGATGGTTCGAGTAGCCAGAGGATTTGAGTAGCCAGAGGGTTTGAGTAGCCAGAGGGTTTGAGTAGGGAGATGGTTCGAGTAGGCAGAGGGTTTGAGTAGCCAGAGGATTTGAGTAGCCAGAGGGTTTGAGTAGCCAGAGGGTTTGAGTAGGGAGATGGTTCGAGTAGCCAAAGGATTTGAGTAGCCAGATGGTTTGAGTAGCCAGATGGTTTGAGTAGCCAGAGGGTTTGAGTAGCCAGAGGGTTTGAGTAGCCAGAGGGTTTGAGTAGGGAGATGGTTCGAGTAGCCAGAGGATTTGAGTAGCCAGAGGGTTTGAGGCCTTGGTTGAGTTGAGTGTTTTTACCAACGCAAAACAACACAATTGCTTGCATTGTTTTCAGCAGCTCCCCTGAGCTGAAGCAAGGAAGCCATCGACAGCGCAGGTCGGTCTGCGGATGCTCGCAGCTGGCGTCAGGCATGGTAGCGCTTGAAACAGAAAATTCTGCTTCTTTTTCTTTTGTGCTCCTCTTGCCGCTCCGTTGCACCAGCCGTTCCTGTCCACTCTCCAGGACTGAGCACTAATGCTATAGGCTGACTCTGACAACCACTGGACCAAGTCCTCTCGGATTGTCTTGACAACATGGTTGATGGCCCCGGCTTTACTAACGTTTTTAGCATTACCGAATTCACTAATGATGGGGATGAGTTAGAAATCTGAATAGAAAAGGCAGACTCGCAGAACAATTTGTCAGGCCAGCCTAAAACCCTTAAAAAACTCGCAACTCGGGTTTGAAACAATACGAGAGACGGTCTTTCGAGATCGATGGTGCGCGCTTTGCTCGGAGGGTAGCCCGCGTCTTCGGCTGAGCTGCCCGTGTTGCAGGAATATTACTCGGGGGCCGGTCATTCGAACCAACCCAAAACCACAAGATCAGTGACAAGCACCAAGGGCAGAAGTGCACCGTATGTGACTGTGTCCCTGCGTACTCAACGTTCGAACAAGCTTCAGCAAAGCGGGAACACTTCTTCATCGCCGGCTGGCAGACAGGCAACCCAAAAGACACTGCAGTACGCTAAACGAAACAAAAGCGCACCTTTCGAGATGGAAGTCGGCCGGACACAAGGCGCCCGGTCGCAAGCCCGGCTGTCGCCTCACGTACAGCTTGGCGACGCGATTGCAGCTGCACTTGTTGAACAAAAACAGTCTGCAGTGTCCACCCGTCGTTGTGAAGACAACTCAATAAGTTGCAGTCCGCGGCGCATCTCTTGCGCGATTTTATGAAAACGAATCTTGAAACGTACTTGGCCTCGATGCAGTCCCGGCCAAAAATTGGATGCCAGTTCAGATAAGCTGGCTTTACTGGCTATGCGCACTTGGGACCTCGGCCATTAAATTTAATTCTCGCTTGATATTAACCTTCCATTATGCTAATAAGTAATGTTTGAAAATTTATTGAAGAAAAATTAAATCACATATTTAATTATCAAGATACACACTCTCAGGTAAATTCCAATCTGTCAATCATTCTGTTAGGCCGCACGAACGCATATTGTATAGCACAGCTGATCTCGTACTACAGACGAAGCCAACCAAGCAAGACGATTCGGTTGACAGGTCGTTGAGGCAGGGCACGTGCCGAGATTGGCGAGACACGGCGGGCGCACCCGTACCAACCACCAACCCAAGAAGCTTGACAACCGAGGGGTCCGGCCAACAGGCAGAGATGCACATCTGTCGTAGGGCAGAGCGAGAGGGACAGACGGTAGTAGTACTGCAGTAGTAGTAGTAGTAGCTCGTAGTAGTAGTAGTAGTAGTAGCTCGTAGTAGTAGTAGTAGTAGTAGTAGTAGTAGCTCGTAGTAGTAGTAGTAGTAGTAGTAGTAGCTCGTAGTAGTAGTAGTAGTAGTAGTAGTAGTAGTAGTAGTAGTAGTAGTAGTAGTAGTAGTAGTAGTAGTAGTAGTAGTAGTAGTAGTAGTAGTAGTAGTAGTAGTAGTAGTAGTAGTAGTAGTAGTAGTAGTAGTAGTAGTAGTAGTAGTAGTAGTAGTAGTAGTAGTAGTAGTAGTAGTAGTAGTAGTAGTAGTAGTAGTAGTAGTAGTAGTAGTAGTAGTAGTAGTAGTAGTAGTAGTAGTAGTAGTAGTAGTAGTAGTAGTAGTAGTAGTAGTAGTAGTAGTAGTAGTAGTAGTAGTAGTAGTAGTAGTAGTAGTAGTAGTAGTAGTAGTAGTAGTAGTAGTAGTAGTAGTAGTAGTAGTAGTAGTAGTAGTATCGCTTTTGACGCTCTAGATAAGACTTTAGACATTCAAAATAAGACTGCATAGGATCGCAAGCAAGGCCAGGCTAGCCACGGCCAGAGCAAGCCCAGTCTTGGCTGCAGGGATGGCTTGGCCATAGACTAAAAAATGGAATATCAAAATGAGAATAGGACGCTCAATATGAGACCGGGAGTGAACGTAATTTATTTGCTTTTTGGCAGTCACCATACAAACAGCTAAGGAGAAATTAGGCAATAAACAAGAAGCAGAATAGCATATTGAAATGTTTAGTCCACCACTGATGTCAGCCTTGCAATTTTCTTCTCTCCGACCGCCACGAGGTAGGGATTCAACTCTGCCATGGAGGCGGAACTCCGCAGCGATCCTAAAGGCGGACGCTCTCTTGATCTTGAGAATTTGAGCGGCAGCTAGGATGGTTGATCCATTGTTTACTGCGTCGATCAGACGCTGACGGTCTGCTGCAGGAATCGATGGTGCCATCACAGTGAAATCCAAGGGGTCAGATGCAACCCAAGGGGTGAAGAAGGAGAGCTGCCTGAGGGTCAGAGGGTTAGAGCGATATCTGAAGGCTTTCACACTCAGTCTCATATTGAGCGTCTTATTCTCATTTTGATATTCCATTTTTTAGTCTATGGCCAAGCCATTCCTGCAGCCAAGACTGGGCTTGCTCTGGCCGTGGCTAGCCTGGCCTTGCTTGCGATCCTATGCAGTCTTATTTTGAATGTCTAAAGTCTTATCTAGAGCGTCAAAAGCGATAGTAGTAGTAGTAGTAGTAAACTCTTATGATCAGCATTGACCAGTAATAGCAAGCCGCTAATGAACTACTTCAAGTGCAGGTGTTCACAGAAAAGCTCCATCAAATCGCAGCAAGTGCATTCGTTTGTCGGACAACAGACACATAGCAGTGCCAGAGTCTGCCAGGGACTGTATATATTTTAAAATAGTTTTGCTAACAGACCACAGTTTAATCTTTACCGATTTATCGATGTCGAAGCGGTTTGCCTGGCAATTAGTTTTGCGGAAACCAAAAGGAGCACTCGGACACATAACATTCAACCACCGACTGTTTATGCACTTGATCGTCGTCCACGTATTTCCGGTTAAAGTCCCAATTTTTTCAAATCCGAAGTCAACCTCACGGTGAAGACATTCCTGTCGTGTGAGTCGCCTTCTGGCTGACCGATGCTCCAAACCTCGGGCGACAGCGTGGCGTTGCAGTCGTGCCAGTACCAGGTGCCGGTGCTGAATGGAGAAAGCCGGTAACCGCCAATGTAGAAGTTGCGCATCGTAAAACTCAGGTTTCCATTGGAGAAATTTCTCAGAGTGTGCATGTGATCGACCTCCGGCCTGTCGATTTCGTCGGCGAACTTGGCGAGTCCGGTCTCTGAGTTGCAAGATCGGAAGACTGGAAGGCCAGAATATCATAAAAAAACCAAGACCGAAATATTCACTCATCACTACTAGCACAAGTCAATGCGGCTTCAGTTAGTAGTAAAACTGGGACGAACACGCTATTTTGCCTAACTAATCTGAGCTACTGTGGTTGGTCTAGTAACTAAACTAAACTAAACTAAACTAAACCAAACTAAACTAAAACAAACTAAACTAAACTAGACAAAATTAAACTAAACTAAACTAAACTTAACTAAATTAAACTAAAACAAACTAAACTTAACTAAATTAAACTAAACTAAAACTAACTAAACTAAACTAGGCCACGTGAAATTAGCAACAATTCGGAGAAGCCATCACCAAAGCTCTGGCCAGAGAGAGAGAAATTCCCTTTTATTCAAATTCCCAGAACACTGTGAGGTCGGCTGGCACACTGACGCAGCCCGGCTCTGCTAGGAGGTTCATTCCAAGATTTACGGTTACCTATACGCAAAAATTTACGGAAGAGATCGAACCAGCGAGACAAAGTCAAGTTAATTGGCACGAGAGGCGCAGGTTCGAACCTGGTCCTGTCACGACAGTAAATTGGCACTGTATTCATTGAGTACAGTATTTATTGAGGCAAGCAGATCTAAACAGGCACTGTGAAAACAATCACAAATTTGATATTGAATTGACTTTGGCACGATGTTGGATGCAATCTTCAGAAACCGATTTTGAGTCAGAATATCTGTTTATCTGTTTAATTGTTGGGTGTAAAGGGCATTTTGTTTTTTAAAAACTCATTTGACACAAATCTGCGTATTTGATAGCCAGGGCACCGGAGATCCGCAGAGCTCCCAAGGCGGTCATATCCTAGTCGAATGGGTTGACGCACTCGCACAGAGCTCTGACCCAAGAGGCTCCGGACTCCACTTCGTCGTCCAGGCCGAAGCTGCTGGAGTAACCGTACCAAATGTTTGTCCGGTTGTGCAGACCGTTCTCATTCGGCTCGCCGCTGCCCCACGCCTCGGGCTGGATGGTGGCGTTGCAGTCGCGCCAGTACCAGGTGCCGGAGCTGAGCGGGGAAGGTCGGTAACCGCCCAGGTAGAAGCTGCGCATCCACGAGCTCAGGTCTCCATTGAGGGTGGACTTGAAAGTACCGATGTGCTCAACTTCCGGCCTGTCGCCTGCGTCAGCGAACTTGACGAGTCCGGGCTCCGAGTTGCACTTGTTGAGGCCGTCCGTCCAGCTCGACACGCCGACCATCTTGTAGACGGAGCCGTAGAAACCGTTGGCGAAGCCGGCAGGGCAGAGCTGGCCCTCAGGCAGGCCCGGCTGCTGCCTCACGAAGGCCCACTCGGAGCGGGTGCAGGGCGAGTTCTGGTTGACTCTGTGGCTGCACCTGTCGAACTCGAAGGTCTGGCAGCCGGAGGCGCTCTCAGTTGTCAGCCGGAAGCCGCGGCACCGGTCGCCTCTCTCCACGCAGAATAGCGCGCAGAGCTTCTCGCTGCGGGCCGGGTAACTCGGCTCGAACAGGAACTGCGGTTTCAGGCAAAACCGGATGAGCCTGTGAGTGAAGACCGTGCGGTTCGGGCACAGGCTGTCGCCCGCTATGAACAGGGTGAGCAGGAGCAGCTCCGTGAGCATTCTGACGGTACCGTGTCTGTGTGGAATGCCTCTCGTCCTGCTGGGATTCTTAATTACTTTTTGAGCAGTAGACTTGCATTGGGATGACAAGTTTAACGCGTAGGCGGCGTCGTCCAATCGGCGTTGAGGCTTGCGGTGTTGCCTTGTCACTGAAAAAGAAGAGCTTTTTCCTGTTGCACCGGAGACGGCTGAAAAGCGAGTGTGTTAAGAAAAAGTGCAAAATTTTTGCTATGGTGACGAGGTTTTAGCTTGCAAGAACGGCATTGTTTTTGAAAACTAGTCACAGTTTATTCAAGCACCCTTAACTTTAGTGGAAGTGGCAGTCATGCCTTCCATTTGCACTAGCAGAAAGGAGAGTCGCTAGAACTCTAATCAATAGAGTCTCGTCAGCAGTCGCAGACAAAGAAAAGTTTTGGACAGCCTCTCGACAGACAATATAACTAGCAGGGTCCGTTGGAAACCTACACGGCGGCTAGGGAAGACGAGCATTGTTTCTCCATGAGGGCCCCGAGTGCTGCCTGCATGAAGGACGGCTCTCTGATGGAAGGACGTCTCTCTGGCTTTCTGAGAAAGTAAAAAGCGCCAAGCGCGTGTTCCGGCGCAAGTCAATGTCAGGAAAAGTGCATCTGAAGTTCTGCCACGCCAGCGCATTACAACACACCTGAGAGTTTTGTTGTGTCCCGAGACGGACCAGCCAGCTACGTCTTGCACTCTGTACGAGCAGGAAAACGCAGTCCCAGTCCTGCTGCTTGCCAACCCACTGTCGCACAAACGCGCAGGCAGTAGGCCAGCAACCAGGGTCGCAGCGAACGCACAGGCCCCGGTGACAAAGTCCTAGAGGCACTTGACCCCGAAATAACAGGAACAGAACGATACTTACTGTGGCGCGGATACTTGGCGCGCTGGGCGTCTATGTTGAACACGATTGTTGGCACGCTTGTTTTTGGTTTATTGTCATATAATATACTATTTGCGGCGAAGGAGTCAGAGGAGACGCGGTCGCATGGGGGGGAGAGGACAGGAGCGCACGCCAATAAATATCTGCCAGCACAACATGGGGTGGGGCAAAAGCTGCAGGGTAAGAGAAAAGGCGGGGTGTGTAGAGAGAACGAGCGGGGGATTGGCTGCAGCCACACAAAACGCGACTGGGGGGGTAGAAAACCAGAATTACAGAAAACAGCGACAGCCAATGAGAGAGCACGGAGGGGGAGGGATAATAATAATCAGGGGTGAGAAAGTTGCAGACATAGGCTGGACAAATAAACAACTACAATAATAGTTCATCAATTGATTGGGTCTAGTGCAGTGGCACCAAAAATAAATAAAGTACTCGAAGAAAATAGCTCACAACAAGTTGCAAGCATGGAAGGGGTGGGGAGGGTTGGCAGAGGGAGAGAGAGAGAGAGAGAGACTACAGTAAGGGCAAATACATTGAGTTACGAATTCACAACAGTTTTTTCTCGTGGCTCCCATTCCTGTTTTTTCAGCATGATTTCGGCCGCTGTGGCAGCTGCGAGGAGGCAGGGTGAGTCTGTTTTGTGCTTTGCACACTTGCTGAGCGAGCAGCGAGGACTGCCATCTTAGCGTAATAAAAGGCCAAAAGGCGACTCCAATATTACACTTGTCTCAGCTGAACACAAAAACTGGGGTTGGCAAGTTGTCTTCGTTGTGCTTTGGCCTGAGTACTGAGGCACTCGCAGTCATTGTTCAGCTTGGGCATCACGCCACCTCTTGCCCGACTCCCTCACCTCATCAGTTGGCACAATTCGCGAGCACTTTTGGCTTCACTTCAAATGCAAAACAACTAAAAAGGCGAGCCCAGCAGCAGAGCGTTTAGCCAAAACAAATTCTGCAAATTCGAAACCAAAGACGGCAGGGCAACGGCACCCGAGCAGAGCAGCCATGGAGCAGGACAATCGGGTGGCGGAGTTCGCACTGCACTATGCCACGGTGCGCGCCTTCGCCGAGGACCGGCGCTGCCAGGCCAAGCACTGGGCGCGGCGCTACTTCAAGCTGGGCGCGGAGGCCCGGGGCCTCACTGTGACCAGCAGGTCAATGAGATTCCCATCTGAGAAGGGTGACAGGAAGTCCTGCGAGTTCGTGTCTCACTACCTGGGGTTCAGAGCGAACTCGCTGGTGCTGCTCAGGAAGGCCGAGGCTCTTTTGATGGAGCTGCCTCTCAAAGGTGTAAGTGGCATTGAACTGTCTGTTTTCAGATGATTAGAGTAGTCTGATGTTCAGATGATAAGATGATTAGACTGGTTTGTCAGGTGTCAGACTGGTATGTCAGGTGTCAGACTGGTGTGTCAGGTGTCAGACTGGTTTTTCAGGTGTCAGGCTGGTATGTCAGGTGTCACTGGTCTGTCAGGGATCAGACTGGTGTGTCAGGTGTCAGACTGGTATGTCAGGTGTCAGACTGGTATGTAAGGGATCAGACTGGTGTGTCAGGGGTCAGACAGGTGTGTCGGAGGCCAGACTGGTATGTCAGGGGTCACACTACACTACTGAAACCATGGCAACTCAAACGCTGGGACCGCAGCCATGCGGAGAGCGGTTGACCCTGCACAACACGTCGGTGAGCAACTTTGTGGCCTGGGGCGGCTGCTGCTCCGGCCTGCTGACTGACGGAGTCGAAGAGAAAAACCCGCCTGACCACGTGCTGGATGAGGCCAACTGTAAGCCCGCTTTCTGAGCTTAGGAGTAAATGAATATTTTCTTATACAGAGCTGATCCAGTCTGCAACCCAACACTCGCTCACACCAGCCGACATAATCTGCACGCCTTTCTTGATGGCCAAGATCCACCTGTTCTACGGCGGGCCAGAAAAGGAGGTCCCGGGCTCGACTCTGCCAGATGAAGACATGCCAAGCGAAGTCGTCCAGAACCTGACAGATGCCTGCGATGGCATTCCGCTGACCGGGGCTCAGCGAATCCACCTGGTGAGCTGCTCAGTGAGATAGCTTTCATCAGAATTTAATCAGACAGACAGACAGACAGACAGACAGACAGACAGACAGACGGACAGACAGACAGACAGACAGACAGACAGACAGACAGACAGACAGACAGACAGACAGACAGACAGACAGACAGACAGACAGACAGACAGACAGACAGACAGACAGACAGACAGACAGACAGACAGACAGACAGACAGACAGACAGACAGACAGACAGACAGACAGACAGACAGACAGACAGACAGACAGACAGACAGACAGACAGACAGACAGACAGACAGACAGACAGACAGACAGACAGACAGACAGACAGACAGACAGACAGACAGACAGACAGACAGACAGACAGACAGACAGACAGACAGACAGACAGACAGACAGACAGACAGACAGACAGACAGACAGACAGACAGACAGACAGACAGACAGACAGACAGACAGACAGACAGACAGACAGACAGACAGACAGACAGACAGACAGACAGACAGACAGACAGACAGACAGACAGACAGACAGACAGACAGACAGACAGACAGACAGACAGACAGACAGACAGACAGACACCGTTGCAGACGCACGCCATCCTGCAAGACATCAACATCGGCCCGGAGCTGCGGTCCCGGATGCGCCGCATGGGGCCGGGCCAGTTCTTCTGCAGCGAGCAGGAGAGCTGCCGCTACTGCAGCGGCCTGCGGGAGCGACTGGAGTCTGAAGACGAGTCAGAGCCAATCTGTGAGGAGTTTTAATTGACTCAATGCGTGCTTAGCTCAGGCTGTGCTTTCCAAAATATCAAAATATCAGATAGAATCAGGCCTACAAACATTTGCCAACCGTTGTGTGTGAAGGCCTGGAGTACCTGCTCGAGTCGAACATCTTTGCTGACGCCTACGCCATGCACGACAAAACTCGGGCAAAATCCAAGTGCTGCACCTGCGGCCCCAGCTGCTGCTGCTGCCTCTGCCTGAGCCCGCTCGGTCACGCGGTCGAGCCCGAGACCACCGCGGCAAGCAAGCCCAGACTGGACCTGCGGCTGCGCCTGCGGAAAACCTGGGACTGCTGCTGCCGCTTCCAGCCCATCAGCCTCATCAGGCTGTACTTCGGCGAGAAGATGGCCTTCTACTTTGCCTGGGTCGGCTACATCATCTGGAGTCTGCTCTTCATCACCGCCTTCGGGCTGGCCTGCCTGATATACGGACTGGTCTACGCGTGAGTGCGCGGCTGCCCAGGGTGGCTCGCTGTCATGGGGTTTCTGTCACGAGCTCGAAATTTGACACCATTGAAACGCTAATTATTTCACAAGCTAGAAACTTCACAACGTTGAAAACTCCATAGCAAGTGACTTTTATGACTGATTTGCGCTGTAGCGCCATCTAGCGTTTGTCCATCCCCCCTCGCGTGTTTGCGTCTCCCCCCGGCCCCACCCCTCCTCCTCGTGTTGGTACTTCAATTTGATGATGTATTGAAAATGTATGCTTCAGACACTGTATTGGAAACGGCAATCTTATCATCTTGACGTCCCTTGCTATAGAGTTTTCGACGTTGGGAAGGAAGTTGCTTTTGACGTTGGGAAGGAAGTTGCTTTTGACGTTGTGAAGGAAGTTGCTTTTGACGTTGTGAAGGAAGCTGCTTTTGACGTTGTGAAGGAAGCTGCTTTTGACGTTGTGAAGGAAGTTGCTTTTGAAGTTGTGAAGGAAGTTGCTTTTGACGTTGTGAAGGAAGTTGCTTTTGACGTTGTGAAGGAAGTTGCTTTTGACGTTGAAAAGGAAGTTGCTTTTGACGTTGTGAAATTTTGAGTTTGTGAACCGCCACCGCCCCTGGTCGCAGCTCTGTACGTGTTTCTACAAAGCTCTAAAGTTGCTGCCCAACTTGCCTTTCAGCTCCAACAATTATGTCGCCTCGTCGGAGAAATTTCTAAACAGCACTGGTGGAAATGCAAACCAATTTTCTACTGGCAGCAAGTGAGTCAGGCAGATGATTGACAATTTCCCTATGTAGAGTATAGCGTCTCTTTAGAGCTGCTAAGCCAACGTGTTGAAGGCAGGGGCGCAGCCAGGATTTCCTATTGGGGGCACGTCTCTGGGGGGGGGGCGCCAAGCCTGCTGGAAAGGAGGGGGGGGCAAGCCTGCTGGAAAAGAGGGGGCGCCAAGCCTGCTAGGAAAGAGGGGGGGGGGCCAAGCCTGCTGGAAAAGAGGGGGGGCCAAGCCTGCTGGAAAAGAGGGGGGGCCAAGCCTGCTGGAAAAGAGGGGGGGCCAAGCCTGCTGGAAAAGAGGGGGGGGCAAGCCTGCTGGAAAAGAGGGGGGGCCAAGCCTGCTGGAAAAGAGGGGGGGCCAAGCCTGCTGGAAAAGAGGGTGGGGGCCAAGCCTGCTGGAAAAGAGGGGGGGCAAGTCTGCTGGAAAAGAGGGGGGCCAAGCCTGCTGAAAAAGAGGGGGGGCCAAGCCTGCTGGAAAAGAGGGGGGGCAAGCCTGCTGGAAAAGAGGGGGGGGGGCAAGCCTGCTGGAAAAGAGGGGGGGGGCAAGCCTGCTGGAAAAGAGGGGGGGGGGCCAAGCCTGCTGGAAAAGAGGGGGGGCCAAGCCTGCTGGAAAAGAGGGGGGCAAGCCTGCTGGAAAAGAGGGGGGGGCAAGCCTGCTGGAAAAGAGGGGGGGGCCAAGCCTGCTGGAAAAGAGGGGGGGCCAAGCCTGCTGGAAAAGAGGGGGGACCAAGCCTGCTGGAAAAGAGGGGGGGCAATTCTGCTGGAAAAGAGGGGGGGGGCAAGCCTGCTGGAAAAGAGGGGGGGCCAAGCCTGCTGGAAAAGAGGGGGGGCCAAGCCTGCTGGAAAAGAGGGGGGGCCAAGCCTGCTGGAAAAGAGGGGGGGGGCCAAGCCTGCTGGAAAAGAGGGGGGGGCCAAGCCTGCTGGAAAAGAGGGGGGCCAAGCCTGCTGGAAAAGAGGGGGGGGGCAAGCCTGCTGGAAAAGAGGGGGGGCCAAGCCTGCTGGAAAAGAGGGGGGGGGCCAAGCCTGCTGGAAAAGAGGGGGGCCAAGCCTGCTGGAAAAGAGGGGGGCCAAGCCTGCTGGAAAAGAGGGGGGCCAAGCCTGCTGGAAAAGAGGGGGGCCAAGCCTGCTGGAAAAGAGGGGGGCCAAGCCTGCTGGAAAAGAGGGGGGCCAAGCCTGCTGGAAAAGAGGGGGGCCAAGCCTGCTGGAAAAGAGGGGGGACCAAGCCTGCTGGAAAAGAGGGGGGGCAATTCTGCTGGAAAAGAGGGGGGGCAAGCCTGCTGGAAAAGAGGGGGGCCAAGCCTGCTGGAAAAGAGGGGGGGCCAAGCCTGCTGGAAAAGAGGGGGGGCCAAGCCTGCTGGAAAAGAGGGGGGGGCCAAGCCTGCTGGAAAAGAGGGGGGGCCAAGCCTGCTGGAAAAGAGGGGGGCGCCAAGCCTGCTAGGAAAGAGGGGGGGGCCAAGCCTGCTGGAAAAGAGGGGGGGGGGCCAAGCCTGCTGGAAAAGAGGGGGGGCCAAGCCTGCTGGAAAAGAGGGGACGCGGCTCTCTTGCCCCCCCCGTTGCCCCCTCCCTGGCTACGCCCCTGGCTGAAGGAGTCACTAGTGTGGAGAAACAAAGCGCTAAGAAAGAAAATTTACCTTCAAAAACACTCCGCCCGATCTCAGACTGTCGATATTCATGGTCAGCCTAATGCAGTTCATCCGACTTGTGTTTGAGAACGAGCTCACTATTGTGTTCGGCTGCGTGCTCAGCCTGTGGAGCATGACCACCACGGAGACGTGGCGCAAGTACGAGAGCAGCCTGAGCTACCGCTGGGACATGAACAACCAGCTGTTCGCAGAGAGGTCGCTGCCGAACCGAGCTGTGCTCGTGCGGTGCTGCTGCCGCATGGTGAGTCTGAGCAGCTCACTGGTGCCTGCGACACTTTCGTAACCAAGGCCTACTGCAGAACACGTCAGAGTTGTGAAGACTCTGACGATTTTATTTTGCGGGATTTGATCGATCACTTTCCCGGAAATATTGCAAGGATTATTGTATGTATCTAAATAAACGAGCTTCTCTCTTCTCTTCCTTCGTGACTCGAGAAATTTCTTAATGAAATTTTGTCTATGGTAAGAATGTGGGGGATTCGTCCCCTCACCCCCAGCAGGGGCTTCGCCCCCACACCCCCATCCTCAACTTCAACCATAGACATACAAGTATGGCTCCGGGATTTATCTGAATACATCCCGCTAAATTAAAGTAGTTTAAATAAGATATTCTATGTGTTTTTCGGGCAGTATTTCACTTAAATCCCTCGAGCCTTCAGCTCTCGGGATTTAATCACATACCGACCTCAAACCCATGGAATATCTTATACTTATGCTTAATTAGGCGCCCTCTGATTTTCCCATTAACCCCCTAAAGCATGGGTATCAATGTACTATTATGAAAGACTAAAATTCCAAAAGCCATAGCAGCTTGAAGCAAGATGGAGCAGTTTAATAAGGTGTGACATGTTGCATTTTTCTTACTATCAGAGTATCTCGGCCTCTAAACCTGACCTTAAAAATGCAAATCTCGCCACATTCCCTCAACAGTCAACTGGTCGACACCAGACGGACTGCTTGCGTTGTCTCGGTGGCTTTTCGTTGATCTTCACCTGCGTGAGAGCCTTGATAATTATAGTTTGGTGCGAAAAAGTGGCGGCAATTTTTACTCTGTATTCACATGCTAAAGCTTTGATAGTCTTTTGATAGAGGGACTGATGTCTGGTACTAGCGGGATATGCGCTAAACCATGACCTCATCAACTTTAAGAGATTGCCGGGGCAATGTTGTCGGTGCTACTCGTTAGTAGGCTCAAGTCACTGTGCTCATGAAACCGTTTGCTGTAACTTCGGGAACCACTGAACCGCAGGTGGCCATCGTGTTCGCGGTGACGGTGTCAATCCAGGTCACCAAGCTGGTTGCCACGGCCTGGCACTGCGTCGGCACCAGTGAGGAGAGCAAAGACAGCGGGGCCTGCTTCTTCCTGGCCACGGCTCTGCCCGCCTTGGCGCACATCGTCCTCATCGATGCCTTCGATAGGGTAAACTTTGCCTGGCAGAGCCTGGGTTGTTGGGGAAGCGCTTCAAATCACTGAATCTAATCCTGGCCTTATTTTGTCTTTCAGTTGTACAGCGTACTGGCGAGGAAAATTACCAAGTGGGGTGAGTTTAGATGATTATTAGAGTGGCAGCCCAAGTGTCTGGGTTCGATGCCCAGATCAAATAGACGTTACAAAGGACATCAGGGCCAGAGAAAGCCCAGATTTCTTAGTGATCTTCTAAAAGGTTCGCCTCTCGCCGCCTTGTTCACCTTGCAGAGCGGCACCGCTATCTGACGGACCAGGAGAACTCGTTCGCCATGAAGGAGTTCGCTTTCAGATTTGCCAACAACTATGCGGCTCTGTTTTACATCGCTTTTGTGCGACTGGTGAGCTGCAGGGCGTTAGAATGCCTGGCATTGAGCATTTCTGGTTTATGTTTGTGATGAGCTCAGGGATTTGGTATGTACTTTTCGGTGTGCGCTATGTGGCATGGTGTGCTATGCGATTGGATGAATGTTACTTGGCATGGTGTATGCTTTGTGCTGCGTGATGTGCATGGTGTGTGGTGCTATGTGCATGGTGTGTGCTATGTGCATGGTGTGTGCTATGTGCATGGTGTGTGCTATGTGCATGGTGTGTGCTATGTGCATGGTGTGTGGTGCTATGTGCATGGTGTGTGCTATGTGCATGGTGTGTGCTATGTGCATGGTGTGTGCTATGTGCATGGTGTGTGCTATGTGCATGGTGTGTGGTGCTATGTGCATGGTGTGTGCTATGTGCATGGTGTGTGCTATGTGCATGGTGTGTTCTATGTGCATGGTGTGTGCTATGTGCATGGTGTGTGCTATGTGCATGGTGTGTGCTATGTGCATGGTGTGTGCTATGTGCATGGTGTGTGCTATGTGCATGGTGTGTGCTATGTGCATGGTGTGTGCTATGTGCATGGTGTGTGGTGCTATGTGCATGGTGTGTGCTATGTGCATGGTGTGTGCTATGTGCATGGTGTGTGCTATGTGCATGGTGTGTGGTGCTATGTGCATGGTGTGTGCTATGTGCATGGTGTGTTCTATGTGCATGGTGTGTGCTATGTGCATGGTGTGTGCTATGTGCATGGTGTGTGCTATGTGCATGGTGTGTGCTATGTGCATGGTGTGTGGTGCTATGTGCATGGTGTGTGCTATGTGCATGGTGTGTGCTATGTGCATGGTGTGTGCTATGTGCATGGTGTGTGGTGCTATGTGCATGGTGTGTGCTATGTGCATGGTGTGTGCTATGTGCATGGTGTGTGGTGCTATGTGCATGGTGTGTGGTGCTATTTGCATGGTGTGTGCTATGTGCATGGTGTGTGCTATGTGTATGGTGTGTGCTATGTGGCATGGTGTGCGCTATGTGCATGGTGTGTGCTATGTGCATGGTGTGTGCTATGTGGCATGGTGTGTGCTATGTGCATGGTGTGCGCTATGTGCATGGTGTGTGGTGCTATGTGCATGGTGTGTGGTGCTATGTGGCATGGTGTGTGGTGCTATTTGCATGGTGTGTGCTATTTGCATGGTGTGCGCTATGTGCATGGTGTGTGTTAGTGGCATGGTGTGTGCTATGTGCATGGTGTGTGCTATGTGCATGGTGTGTGCTATGTGCATGGTGTGTGCTATGTGCATGGTGTGTGCTATGTGCATGGTGTGTGCTATGTGCATGGTGTGTGCTATGTGCATGGTGTGTGCTATGTGCATGGTGTGTGCTATGTGCATGGTGTGCGCTATGTGCATGGTGTGTGTTAGTGGCATGGTGTGCGCTATGTGCATGGTGTGTGCTATGTGTATGGTGTGTGCTATGTGCATGGTGTGCGCTATGTGCATGGTGTGTGCTATGTGCATGGTGTGCGCTATGTGCATGGTGTGTGCTATGTGCATGGTGTGCGCTATGTGCATGGTGTGTGTTAGTGGCATGGTGTGCGCTATGTGCATGGTGTGTGCTATGTGTATGGTGTGTGCTATGTGCATGGTGTGCGCTATGTGCATGGTGTGTGCTATGTGCATGGTGTGCGCTATGTGCATGGTGTGTGCTATGTGCATGGTGTGCGCTATGTGCATGGTGTGTGTTAGTGGCATGGTGTGCGCTATGTGCATGGTGTGTGCTATGTGCATGGTGTGCGCTATGTGCATGGTGTGTGCTATGTGCATGGTGTGCGCTATGTGCATGGTGTGTGTTAGTGGCATGGTGTGCGCTATGTGCATGGTGTGTGCTATGTGCATGGTGTGCGCTATGTGCATGGTGTGTGTTAGTGGCATGGTGTGCGCTATGTGCATGGTGTGTGCTATGTGCATGGTGTGCGCTATGTGCATGGTGTGTGTTAGTGGCATGGTGTGCGCTATGTGTATGGTGTGTGCTATGTGCATGGTGTGTGCTATGTGCATGGTGTGCGCTGTGTTCCGGTATGCGCCATCAGAAAAGTTTGCATTATTTTTTCTCAGGGCGGAATCCGTGTAGGCAGTCTCACGGACCACTGCGAATTGGGCGGAACCAGAGTGGACTGCTTCAGCCAGCTCAACCTGCTCACCACCTACTACATCGTGTTCCGATCGGCTTTGAAGAGTTTCATCGACTATCTTTGGCCGTAAGATTTCCCCAGCTGCTTTAGAGCAGATTGCGGAGTCACGGATCCTTTGCTCATGAGTCATAAACCAACCAATCTGATGTTCCCGCAGGCTCGTCAAGCACTGCCACCCTTTTTGGAGCGCTCTACGCTGCTTCAAGTCACTTCTGGCCTGCTTCTGCCCCTGTCTGAAGAGCCAGCTGTACGGCGTCGAGCTGAGCTGCCTGAATGAGCAGGAGATGCGCCTGAAGGAGCCCGGTGCTCGCAGGCACGGAGGAAACGCAGACGACCAACAGCTGGAAGAGTTTCTGGAGTTCGCCTGCCAGCGTCACATGGCCAACGAGGGAGACGACGTTGAGTACCTGGACAAGATGATCCTCTACGGCTATATGGTGGTGAGTTCAGCTGTTTGGTTCCGAATCGGAATCGGTGCCATAAATCAAGGCTGTTGTGTAAAAAGCAATAGAATGTAGGTTGTTATCAATTAAATACTAAGAGATTTAGAAACTTTGAGCACAATCAAGTAAAAAATTAACTCATTGTCTTATTATCTTACTAATAGTATTTTACGGCAAACATTGGTCTTTAAATTTTTCGCGAATAGTGAGCTTTACGCCCTGAGTATAATATTGAATAAAAATTAGTTGTCATTAACCTGCACATGCTAGAAAAATTTCAACGTCTTTTCTCTCTTTATCCTATCGCCACCTGCAACCTCACCTGCAACCTCACCTGCAACCTCACCTGCAACCTCACCTGCAACCTCATTTGCAACCTCACCTGCAACCTCACCTGCAACATCACCTGCAACATCTCCTGCAACATCACCTGCAACATCACCTGCAACATCACCTGCAACCTCACCTGCAACATCACCTGCAACATCTCCTGCAACATCACCTGCAACATCACCTGCAACTTCACCTGCAACCTCACCTGCAACCTCACCTGCAACATCACCTGCAACATCACCTGCAACATCACCTGCAACATCACCTGCAACCTCACCTGCAACCTCACCTGCAACATCACCTGCAACATCACCTGCAACCTCACCTGCAACATCACCTGCAACATCACCTGCAACATCACCTGCAACATCACCTGCAACCTCACCTGCAACCTCACCTGCAACCTCACCCAAAATGTCACCTGGGGCTTCATCATCAATTTTTCTGCAGCTGTTCGGCTCCGCCTGCTTCCTGGCCCCGGTGGCCGCTCTCGTCGCGCTCACAGTGGACCTCCGCCTGGACGCCAGCCGCCTTCTCCTCCGGTACCGCCGCCCGCTGCCCCGGCCGTCCCAGGGCCTCGGCATCTGGGGCGGCATTCTGGACTGCCTGAGCTACGCTGGCGTGTTCAGCACAGCCGCCATCCTGGCCTTCACGTCGGACAGTCTGTCCGTTTTTGTCCGATTGCAGGACCTCAGTGAGGACCGACGGGTTCTGTACAGACTGGTGCTGTTCATCGCCTTTGTGGTGAGTGACTGCCCTTTGGTCTTGTGTGGTTGACACACAAGATGGGCCACTTTCTATTGCGACTGTAGGTAACGAGCCGCTGACTACTGACAAAATTGCGACTTCAGTAGCATCGTGCTTTTGGTAGCCCCAACGAGCTTTACATGGACTGACTTCTGTGACCACGCAAGCAGTTAATGAGTGGCCCGCTTTGCATAGGCGTGTAAAATCCTTGATTTCCGCTCATGAGCGTCAGCTAACCAACTTTAATTGCAGAGCGCCACTCTGTCGTTAAAGTTTCTGCTCATTGTCGCCATCAGGGGACCGTCCACGAAGCTGAAGATGCAGCTGAAGTGGGTGAGTTGGGCCGATTCAACTCTTGACACACTTTTTGTCAGCTCCATTGATGCATGTTGACTCTTCGTGGAAGAAATTACCGCCGTTCCTCTCATTTTGCTTCCACTTCATTCGATTCGAAGGAGTACTGGGCAGTCCCGAAAATTCTGGCGTACGAACGAGTGTCCGACGATGTAGTGAAGAAGCTGGAGAAGTAAGTTGTGTGAGTAGCTTACGAATAGAAGCTGAGATCAGAAAGTTGAGACTTGCAAAACCTGTTGAACCGCAGAATCCGCAGCGCGAACGAGTGGTTCCGGTCCTCACTGCCCTGCTGCCCGGGCGCTCGCGGGAGCGGCCGGAAACCGACGGTGGAGGCCATGGCCTGAGCTGAACATTAGCGAACCAAAACCGCCTATACTACTGCTACTGACGATTTTTCAGTAGTACATTACAATTTAAACGTTTTCAATTGACTTTAATTTCTTGGCACAAAAAGGAAACTCCTAATGAGATCGTTGAAAATTCTGAATTTCCTTTTCGCCTCAATAACTCAATTTGTTGATTAACTGTTTTTTTCTTGTGGTAAAGTACATTTTAACAAACGGAAGAGTATATTTACAATTATGTATTGGTAAAAAACTAACAATATATTTAACCAAAACAGTCCTCCAGTGAATAATTAACCGAGGAAAATGCTTTGAACTCTTCCCAGTTCGTGTGCTTCACCGCCTTTCACCAGGAAATGAGCCTGGACTTCGCCGCCGGCTCTGAAGGAAAAAGTACTCAAAAGCACTCGCAAGCTTTGCATGCTCGCTTGGCTGCGTCTGGCTCTGACTGCTATCCGAGTCGGCTCGGGGATGTGGGGGTCGGGCGGGACCTCCGACTGGCACTTGGGCCACCGCCCAGTTGGCTGAGCCACCAAATTATTCATGAGACAGCGGGGCCAACTTAGCAGTTGCCGAGGCGCTTTGGCAGTTCGGCCTGAGTGGCCAAGTGGCCAAGTGATTAATATCCGGCTGGCACTCTGAATGTGTTCTGTCTCTCTCTCTCTCTCCCTCTCAAAGAAGCTATTTACGAGCGTAAACTGTCTTTGGGAGACGATAAACTAGTAAACTATTATAATCAACTCAGCACTGAGGGCGGTGTCTGTAGCAGTGCAGACTGTAAATGAGTCCAATGGTGCATTCTACTCTGACTCTACTCAGTATTCAATCTTTTTTTCAGCAAGCCAACCGAAATACAAAACACTTTATATAGCGTTGCAGCGTTGCTATTCTTTTTATTGCCCTGTCTACACACACTTGCGTCCCTGCAAAGCTGACTTTGATCCCAGTAGCTCCTGGGGTCTCTGCGCCAATGGTGATTGACCTGAAAACGCACAACTACTGCTGTGCCTTAGCTAGTGTTTCTGTAGTCCGGGACAAACAAAGCTGTTTCAAATCGACAATGAGCCATCGATGAGCAACGCGAAAATATGTGCAAGCCGTGTGATCAACGGGAAATCTGTTTCATCTGATGGCAGCTGGAACGAGCCTTCAGAGTTGGAAACAGTCGGTGCTTTTAGCTACCTGGCAGCAGATACCAGGAAGGAAGAGATTTTTGCACCATCGTCCATTCAGACGCGCCGGCTCAAGCAGTCCTGGAGCAGCACCGGCACAACCGCTGCCTGTACAGCCGCAGCAGCTCAGCCCTGAACTTGTCATTCACCAGCGCGTACAAGAAGAAGTTCAACGAGGCGTTCAAGTAGAAAAATCGGTGCAGCGGCGAGTCCGGAATGAGCTGGAAGTTGATGAGCAGCATGGGCAGCATGCTGGCGTAGAACAGCAGGCTGGCAGCGAACAGCATCAGGGCGAGCCTCCGGGGAAACCAGAAGCCACTGGCGGCCGCTGCGTCTGGCTGGCCGTCAGCGTGGCCCGCCAGCGGTTCGGCCGCGTTGGACAGCGCACGCAGAGTCCCGGCCGTCTGCTCCCGGCGAGCCGACCTTCGCCGCTCCTTGACCGCCACGAAGGCGAACAGCCGGATGTACAGGGCCAGCACTGCCAGCAGCGAGGCGGCTCCGAGGACCCCGTACAGGCGCAGCAGGTTGGTTTCCACCCACAGCTTCACGCGGCAGCGGTCCTCACTGAGGTAGTGCGCCAGCGTGGCCGCAGACTCGAGCGCCAGAAGGGCGCCCGCGCCACCCGCCAGCGCCACCAGCGTTGTGCGCAGTCGGAGGCCGGACTGGCGGGCATGCACGATGCTCAGGTATCTGCGAGTGAAGGAGTGATTAGCGACGTTGCTGATACGGTTTTTCTTCCTCCTTTTGACGCACCTGACAACTCTGACACCAGCTTGGCACCCCTGACAGCATTTTTCCTCTATTGGGTTGCTCACTCAATTGTTGGTGGCGTTCGCAAGTGGGTAAAGAGCCAAAAAAGAACCCTTCGAAATTAAACTCTACAACTACATTAATGCTAATGAATGAGCTTGTAAAATGACAGAAAAATGGGTTCGAGGCTTAACTAGGAAGCATGGCGCCTCCTTTTTCGTAGGAAGCCTGATGGGAGCAGCTCCAAGGCGCTCCTGTAAATGTCTAGAGTGCAATGACAGGAGCCACTAAGTTGTGCAAAGGAAACATCTCATGAACTAATTTGGTTCGTAGCATGCGATTATGTGGTGACAGGCCGTCTGATCAAACCTAAGGGACTCCCCAACGGGCGAGCGCGAGTTGGCTTCAATCCGCTGGCCGGACTGAGCTTCGATTCTGAGCGGAGGTCGCGTCAAGAAGCGTCGACAGTTCGTCCCTAAACTTCCCAAGTACTGCTCCCAAGCCCAGTACAATTCCGAAAGTGTATGATCAATTCAGTGGATAGCTTTCGGTAGAAAGTATTCTGTTTGATGGCCTAGTTTAAGTTGCAAGACCGCGCGCCTCCTGCTCACCGCCAGCGATTCTCATTGTATTTAGGCTGCCTGGCGTAAGCCCTAGGGTCCCACGCCAGACAGCATTAGCACAAACAATCCACCCCAAGCCAATCGCGACCAAGGACCACTAGGAACATTTCGTTATATCTAGTCTAGTAGTCCTTGATCGCGACACGCCAGAGGGTCAAAAATACAATATGTAACAACCTCAGCCAATTAAAAGAATGGGGGGGGGTTGGCGCAAACAACGCGGGGCAGGGGGTGATGTAAACAACTGGAACGGGGGCGAAAACAACTGCAAAGGGGGTTTGGCATATGCTGAAAGAGGGCACAAACACTTTAGGGGAGGGGGGTAAGAGTGCAGCGCCGGGCCCACCTGCCTGAGAGTCTAAGATCGCTCATCAGTGCAAGAGCACCCCGGCACAACAATTATTTATAAAACACACGCATGCCTGGGGATTAACAACGCCCACCTGTCCACCGCGACGAGAACGAGGATCCAGGCCTCCATGGCGAAGGCGGCGTAGCGCGAGGACAGAATCAGCGAGCTCAGCCAGTGGTTGACCGGCCGGACTTGCAGCTGGCGCGTGGCGGCCTCCTGCTGCTGGTTGGCCAGGTAGTCGGTGAACACTCGGTAGCAGTCCGTGGGCAGCACCACCCCGCAGATGAGCAGGTCCATGCACGAGAGCACGATCACCAGGAACCGGAGGCTGCGCTCCCGGCCGACGGAGCCAACAAAGACCATGATCACGTGACCGTTGCCCAGCAGGCCGAGCAGGCCCAGCGCAGAGTAGAAGAGCAGCGACCCGACGGCCACCAGGCGAGTCTCGGGCAGCGAGTGCTCGGTGCACATGGAGTTCGTGGCGTTGCCCATGCCTGAGCAGGATTTGGGCGCCTCTCAGCAGCAAGTGGCTCTGCGAGCGGAGAAGCCAGCTTTTATCAGCTTTCTGCAACAGAACTCCAAGGCGATTGGGTGCTGCGGGTGGGGAGTGGCCTGAGTTTCTTGAACCCCCAGCTTTAGCTTCTCTCTGCGCCTGTCTGAACATGTCTGCTGTAAATACTCGGATTAAGTCACGGCTTGCACACAGATCTGTGCGGGCCTGGTTGGCTGGGATTCCGTGGTCGGATTGAACTGATTGATTCTCCTGGCCAAGCCCGATGGATCAGGCTGTCTGCAGTCACACAGCTGAACCACGGGACAGCAAAAATGTGCTTGGAGCTCAAATTCTCCGTAACCCAAATTTTAAAGTCCCTCGCGTAGACTCTGAATGCAAATTTTGCCTGCAGGGAACCCAGAGCTCTCTATCTGATTGATATTTTCTCTTTCTGCGTGCTCCAAGCAAAACATTGATCCCCACTTTGGGACAGCCCCGTGAGCAGCTGCGCCGCCAGGGCCTGGCACTGATTGCAGCTGCGCTGATTCCGGCCGCCTGTCCGAGGGGCAATCGCATTGGGCCGTTTCCTCCCTGCCGCAGCTCCCTGCCTCTAATTAATCCGATGTCGCACTTCCGCATCAGCGTCCTTGCCTCGTAAATTTGTGAGCACAGATGCAGCAGTGACTCATGAGTGTTTTAGCGGCCCCTCTTTTGCTCTGTCCGTTAAGCCTGATGGCCAAATTGAAACCTGAGCCTTCTGATGCTCCTGGCTCATGCAGGTCTTCGGACTGAGTCTCTTTCTTAGCCAGGCCCCAAGTGTACATGTACACTGATTAAAGTACATGCTGATTGCTTTGGCACTGGCAGGTGGCCTGGATTAGGCCAGGGTCAGAGTTTTATGAGCTGTGCAGTGCGCAGGGGCGTCAAGTATTGCCGAACTGAAATTGGTGCAGGCGGCCTGAGACTGGCCGAAAACAGGAGCATTGTGCGTGCTAGCGGTGATGAAGCACGGAGACAGGGCAATGCACAAGTTCTGTTTGCGTTACACTACTGCAACAGTAGTGCATGAAGAAACCGATGTTTTCAAAAAATCTAATTATTTTACAGAACACTTCCAAAAACTTATGGATTCTTGCTAAAAACAACTCCAGCTTTTTCATGGACCGCGTTTGCGAAGTCGGACACCTGGCTTCCATTCTGCTGAAAAAGCGGTGTTCTTCCAAAACCAGCAAGCTTTAGCTCGAGAATTTCCTGTTGGCAAAAGCGATTCCTCCAGCTCAGAGAGCCGCAGCTTTTTCCCAGGCAACTGCAGCGCAAACACCTGCGGCTTTCCGAACAGACCTGCCTGGTCCTCTGCCGCCTGGGCTGCACAGGTGATTAGCGACTCATCGAGTCCGGTTGGGCAGCAGCCGCCTTTGAGACCGCACGCACCGCCTGCTCCTACGGGTCTCCAGTTTCCAAGCGGGTATTTTTGTCAGCTGAAGCTGCGGGCTCTCAGCTGCAGGCGCTCCGCGCTGCGCCTTCACGCGTCCCTGCGTCACAGACACACGGCTTCGGGGAGCTGCTCACTCAGCCGCTGACTCAGGCACCCGGCTGACCGTGGCGCTGGCAGCCCCTCTGCCTCTCAGCTGCCTTTTTCACTCTTTCACTCTTCCCGACTCTGTGGCTGCCTGCTCTGCCCCTGTATGCCCCTCCTCCGGATCTGCTCCTCTTCATCTCATATCTCCCTTCCCATGCCCCTCCTCCGGATCTGCTCCCCTTCATCTCATATCTCCCTTCCCATGACCCTCCTCCGGATCTGCTCCTCTTCATCTCATATCTCCCTTCCCATGACCCTCCTCCGGATCTGCTCCTCTTCATCTCATATCTCCCTTCCCATGCCCCTCCTCCGGATCTGCTCCTCTTCATCTCATATCTCCCTTCCCATGCCCCTCCTCCGGATCTGCTCCTCTTCATCTCATATCTCCCTTCCCATGCCCCTCCTCCGGATCTGCTCCTCTTCATCTCATATCTCCCTTCCCATGCCCCTCCTCCGGATCTGCTGCTCTTCATCTCATATCTCCCTTCCCATGCCCCTCCTCCGGATCTGCTCCTCTTCATCTCATATCTCCCTTCCCATGCCCCTCCTCCGGATCTGCTGCTCTTCATCTCATATCTCCCTTCCCATGCCCCTCCTCCGGATCTGCTCCTCTTCATCTCATATCTCCCTTCCCATGCCCCTCCTCCGGATCTGCTGCTCTTCATCTCATATCTCCCTTCCCATGCCCCTCCTCCGGATCTGCTCCTCTTCATCTCATATCTCCCTTCCCATGCCCCTCCTCCGGATCTGCTCCTCTTCATCTCATATCTCCCTTCCCATGCCCCTCCTCCGGATCTGCTCCTCTTCATCTCATATCTCCCTTCCCTTGCCCCTCTCTCCCTCTACTTTGTTTTCTTGTTAAACTCCCTAAAATTTCCCATCAAAGACAATAGCATTTCTTGCTCAGCAATAAATTTATCCAGCAATTTATGAGGCAGTGAATTCATTCGTTTATGAGAAGTTAATGCAATCAACCGGGATTCTGTCACAGTGCTCACTCACCCGATGGGGCACAGAGCTGCTCACTGCCTGCTTCATCTTCTCCCCCTCGAGTCTCTCCTTTCGTTGAGTTGCCGCAGCTCAGCTTCGAGGCGGTCGTCTCCGCTGGCCCGCTGCTAATTACATGCGCTGCCCCCTTTCCTTTGTAGCCGGGGCACCTGGCCAGTCCCGGACACGGCTCCTAATCTCGAATCCCACCCCCCCCCCCCAGAAAGGCTGCAGGGAAGCCGCAGATGTAGCAAAGTCGCGGCAAAGCGGATTCAGAGACACGCGGGAGTCGGGACTGATGAGGCAGAGAGAGGCGACCGGGGAGTTCTAGAGAGAGTGGGGAGCAGAAGGTGCAGCCTGGCCCGATTCTGCAGCTTCAGGCCATGGGAACTCGCTGTGTGCAGCCCGCCTGTGAGAGCGGGAGTTTGTTTATGGCTGAACGAACTCTCGGGAAGGTGCGAAATAAACTGAACTGAGTGAACTCAAAATGCGCTTTTAATTATTTAAATTCCCTGCCGATTTAACCTGCCCTGCCGATACAACTGCCGCACTGTCCGGGAAATTCGATGGGGAACTGGGGATTGCATAAGACAACTGCCGCACTGTCCGGGAAATTCGATGGCGAACTGGGGATTGCATAAGACAACTGCCGCACTGTCCGGGAAATTCGATGGGGAACTGGGGATTGCATAAGACAACTGCCGCACTGTCCGGGAAATTCGATGGGGAACTGGGGATTGCATAAGACAACTGCCGCACTGTCCGGGAAATTCGATGGGGAACTGGGGATTGCATAAGACAACTGCCGCACTGTCCGGGAAATTCGATGGGGAACTGGGGATTGCATAAGACAACTGCCGCACTGTCCGGGAAATTCGATGGGGAACTGGGGATTGCATAAGACAACTGCCGCACTGTCCGGGAAATTCGATGGGGAACTGGGGATTGCATAAGACAACTGCCGCACTGTCCGGGAAATTCGATGGGGAACTGGGGATTGCATAAGACAACTGCCGCACTGTCCGGGAAATTCGATGGGGAACTGGGGATTGCATAAGACAACTGCCGCACTGTCCGGGAAATTCGATGGGGAACTGGGGATTGCATAAGACAACTGCCGCACTGTCCGGGAAATTCGATGGGGAACTGGGGATTGCATAAGACAACTGCCGCACTGTCCGGGAAATTTGATGGGGAACTGGGGATTGCATAAGACAACTGCCCCGACCAGTTGCAGCTCCGCTTCCCGTCCAGAAGTCTTGGTCAAAGCGTCCCTGGACCGGACGGAGGCTCCGGGCTCGCGGGGACAATGCGATCTGCATGGGAGGGAAGAAAAGTTGCTCCGAGGCAGGGGGGAGCAGCTGCAGGCATGCCGCGAATCAGTGCCCGGGATAGGAGGGCGGCAGCGGCAGCCCTATAAGTGAGTCGCTCCACTCAAATTCAGCCCTTCCTGTTGTGTCCGAGTCCCGCGATCCTTCACTCAAGGGCCGGCCTGCGAGCGAAGTGCAAAGAAGCCGAGGCCCCGAGCTGCCCCCGCCTTCTGCCTCTTTATACTCATCTCGGGTTCCCTCGGGGATAACACGCAGCTGCGGACCCCGGCTTCCCTGCTCAGAGCTACTCAGCCTAATCCGGCCTTGGCTCGAGTCCCCCTTCGCAATGAGCAGCGCCAGCGGCAGCGGCAGCGGCGGCCACGAAAATAAAAAGCCGCTGTTCGGACTGCTGCCGTCATTTCGTCGGAGAAAGTCCAAGTCCAAGCAGCAGCAGCAGCAGCAACAGCAGCAGCAACAGCAGCAGCAGCAGCATCAGAAGGAACAGGGCAAGCAGCCGTCCCCGCAACCAGAGCGAAGCGCGGATTTGGACGCGACCGAGTTCGAGTTCGGGCAGACCTACGAGCACCGCGGCAACGTGCAGGGCGTGTACTACAGCTACCTGGCTGCCGAGGAGTTCGGCTCGCCCTACGTGCAGAGTCACGAGGACTTCCGCACCAGCAGCCTGTCGCTGGAGTTCTCAGAGCGCGACGTGGTGATGCCGGACCGGGACGCCCGCTTCTCCTTCAAGACTCTGCAAAGTCGCGGCAACAGCGGCGTATCGGCGCGCGGCGATCGGCGCAGCTCGTGCCGGCGCGAATCGACTGAGGGAAGCGGCGGATCGGCGCGCGGCGAGCGTCGGCGCAGCTCGTGCAGACGCGAGTCAACCGAGGGCGGCGCCAGCTCCGGCGGGGGCTCCGGCAGCCGCCGCTGCTCAGAAGTGGACGTGGAGCAGATCCGGGCCACTCTGTTCCCCGTGGACCCGCGTGAGTGCCAGTTCCAAGCCACTCAGGAGCTCGCGCAGCTGGTGAAGGACATCAGCGAGCAGCTCAGCCTCAGCAGCTGCGACAGCGAAGAGGAGGGTGAGGAGGGGACGAGCAGCACCTGCCGAGCTGCAGAGCGGGCGGACCGGGCTGTCCAGGAGTTCTTCACCAGCGCTAACTTGGACAGCTGCCTGGAGGCGGGGCCTGAGTGCCCGGCTACTGGCGACGAGTTTTCTATGCCACCGGAGCTGGAGGATAAAGCGCCGGACGAGCGCTCTGCCGCACCGGAGCTGGAGGATAAAGCGCCGGACGAGCGCTCTGCCGCACCAGAGCTGGAGAATAAAGCGCCGGACGAGCGCTCTGCCGCACCGGAGCTGGAGGATAAAGCGCCGGACGAGCGCCCTGCCGCACCGGAGCTGGAGGATAAAGCGCCGGACGAGCGCTCTGCCGCACCGGAGCTGGAGGATAAAGCGCCGGACGAGCGCCCTGCCGCAGCGGAGCTGGAGGATAAAGCGCCGGACGAGCGCCCTGCCGCAGCGGAGCTGGAGGATAAAGCGCCGGACGAGCGCCCTGCCGCACCGGAGCTGGAGAATAAAGCGCCAGACGAGCGCTCTGCCGCAGCGGAGCTGGAGGATAAAGCGCCGGACGAGCGCCCTGCCGCACCGGAGCTGGAGGATAAAGCGCCGGACGAGCGCCCTGCCGCACCGGAGCTGGAGGATAAAGCGCCGGACGAGCGCCCTGCCGCAGCGGAGCTGGAGGATAAAGCGCCGGACGAGCGCCCTGCCGCAGCGGAGCTGGAGGATAAAGCGCCGGACGAGCGCCCTGCCGCAGCGGAGCTGGAGGATAAAGCGCCGGACGAGCGCCCTGCCGCACCGGAGCTGGAGGATAAAGCGCCGGACGAGCGCCCTGCCGCACCGGAGCTGGAGGATAAAGCGCCGGACGAGCGCCCTGCCGCAGCGGAGCTGGAGGATAAAGCGCCGGACGAGCGCCCTGCCGCAGCGGATGAGGACAGAGAAGGCCAGGATTTCAGCTGCAGCAGCCCAAATGATTTCAAAGCAGCTCAGCAGGGGTGCGGAAGTACGGCAGGTCAGCTGCAGCTGGACTAGATGAATTCCCGCTTTCCACAAACTGTTTTCGCGCACTGTTTGCTTCGCAAAAAATAGACTCACACGAGTTCTGAGCTTCTCAAACAGCTTGAGTGGCTGAAACAGAGCAGCTGGATTTTACTAAACTTTTTCAACCAGCCTGATGCGGAAGGGAATCTGTAAGAAAGGCTGAAGCCTGTCAAAGGATTCTGGGCATGAAGCTCCGGGGATCGATCAGGGCTCAGGCTAAGAGGTGCGGGGCAGGAAGATTGGGGTGGCCGGATGCATCAGCTGATTCCTAAGCCTCGAGATGGAGAGTGAATTAGAAGGTGGTCGGCAAAAATGAAACGCGGAGTGCGGAGAGCGGTGGCCGTCCCGCTTCACGCCTGAGCTGCCCCAGCTGCCTGGGAGCGGCTTGATGAGGCGGCGGAGGGAACAGCGGAGAGAATTTTTATGGTAGGCTGGCGTAAGCAGGAGGGCGGAATGTAAATTAGCTGGGACGGGCTGACGAGTCCTTCAAGTCTTTAATAAGCAGGCAGAGTTGCCATGGGGCAATGTCTGACGGCCTGACTGACCTAGAAAAATGACTGCAAGCGGCTGAACCCCCCTCTCCCTCCGCAGGCGCGATGAGCTTGTCCGAATGTGTTGCAGCGGAGGCCTCGGGTCTGCAGGGCTTCCCTGTGGCTGCTCAGGATGGCAGCTCAACTGAAGCCGAAGGGCCGAGCCAGAGCACCGGCGGGATCCGCGCCCAGCTCGGCCAGGACGGTGCGGCAAAGCTGGCCGATGCGGGCTCGCTGGAGACCATCGCTGAGCGGCAGGAGACTCCAGAAGGGCCCGGGCGGAGCCCTCAGCGGTTCAACCCGTTCGACACCGACGATCGGGACCAGCTGCGGCTGGTGGAAGAAGCCGACGCCAGGAGCGAACAGAGCTCCTTGAGGCGCTGCTCTACTCGCGAGGAAGAGCCTGCAAGTGACGCGGTCTTCATCTCGGAGCTGATGGTGCAGGCGCAGGTTGAGCAGAGCCGGCTCGAGCCGTTCCACCCGCCATATGATGCAGCGGACGGCTGGCTGCTGTGGGCGCGGCTCTGCGGAGACGCCGCGAAAGCGTCATGGACGGAGGTCCGCGTCCGGCTGACCAGCGAGCCCAGCTTGGAGCTGCTCGACGAAGCTACAGACCGGTTGCTGCAAGTCATCAGGCTGGATGCGAGCCAGCAGGTTGGCGAGGACGTGCTGAAGCTGTACGAAGGCGTGGGCCGGCTGCACACATTCAAGCTCAGCTCAGTCCGCTACGCGCCGGAGGGCGAACACCGCGCCGACTGGTGGTCGCTGCGCTCGCTGCAGCAAGCCATCGTAGGCAGCCGGCTGGCAGAGCGGGAGCAGTCGTGCGGGCCCGCGAAGGTGCAGACCGTCATTATGAAGCTCGGCAGCGCTGAGCAGTACACGTCCAGATCGCTGGCTTGGGCCATCGAGGACTCGCTGATGAGGATCTCGGATGCGACGCCACAGCCGCCGCCAGTTGAGTGCGCCAAGGAGAGCAGCTTCTTCTGTGCCTACCTGCGCGACGAATTCGAGGCCATGATCGACCGCGAGGGCCAGGTGATGCACCGGAAGTGGCGCACCCGGCTGTTCTTTCTGGCTGTTGTCGCTCCGTCCGATGCGCCGAGCTGCGTGGAGCTCGCGCTGAACGACAGGCGGCGCCGAGAGGCCGAGCGGTCGATCGACTCAGACGGCGGCGACGATGGCGAATGGGTCGGCGTGCTGGACGCGGAGCTGCACGCTCGGGTGGAGGTCCGCGGATATCGGGAATCTCGCTTCATCCGCTTTCAGCCGGTGCCGTCCTGCCGTCTGGAGGCGGCCCGGGTCCGCACGGTTCCCGGCCGCGACGAGGACTGGCAGCTGGAGCCGCCGCTCCGCCTGGCCTGCAGATTTGTCGCCTGCGCCGACGGCAACCTGGTGAGCATCCGCTGCACCCTCACAGGCCAGAGAGAGGCGCTCCGGCGTCGAACGGCGGCCGCGGCGAGCGAAGTTGAGATTCGAGTGCCGCTGCCCGAGGTCTGGCTGCGGCACTTCCGGCTGAAGTCGTCGAGCCCCGCGTCTCCGGGCACGTCGGGCTCCTCGCCGAGGCTCGAGCGCCTGGCGCAGCTGATCTCCCAGCAGTCGGAGCCGCAGACTGTGGAGCTGAAGGTCAGCGCCGGCTCTGCTCAGTACCAGGACGCCCACCGGGGCCTCGTTTGGCGTATCGAGCGGCTGCCCGCGGACAAGCTGAGAGGTTGGTTGCGAATCGATCTGGTGAACTTTTCTAAACCACAGCATGACTACTAGCCAACTATAATCATAAGCAATTACATGTATGCGGGGGCTGTAAAAGTTAAGGTGCAAGCATATAAGGATAAGGAGTAAATTATTGAAACGCGTGCTGTTTGAAATCAGCTTGAGAATGAAATCTGAAAGTCCTTCGGGGAACTTGTTCCCTAGATATTAAAAACAAGTGAAAAGCGGTTCTTCACATCCCACATACAGCAGGCTGTCCGGAGCCCCAGCAGCTGGACTGCAGCCTCCGCCTTCCGCCTGGTGACCTGATTCCCGACGGCGAGGCGCTGACTGACTCCGCGTCGATTGAGTTCAGCCTGCCGGACACCTTCGTGTCAGGCTGCAGCCTGCGCCGCTTCAGCGTTGACGGCCCGGACGGCCCAGCGGATCGGCAGCAGCTGCTGGAGCGGCGCTCGGCCAAGTTCAGCTACAGCTGCAGCATCGACTACCGCGGCCTGGGCGATCAGCGGACTGTGGTCGGCGAGCCGGCGGAGAACTCCATGCGAAGTCGCAGGGCCACTTTCGGCGGCGGCGGCGGTGGCGTTGGAGGCGCGAAATTTCCGGGGTCGCCGCGTTCCCGCGCCTCCGACCTGAGCGGCTTCATTCGCAGCCTGGTGCACATCAACTCGAGTGGCGCCGAGGCCGAATGCGCAGCTCGGGGGGAACCGCCGAGCGGAGCAGCCGAGTATCATCAGCCCAGGCCGAGGCGCAGACGACTGACGGGCGGCCTGACTGACGATTCGAGCTGAATCTGCAAATCAATCAACGTGCTCGGAAATTTATTAGAAATTAGTTATAAATTATGTTTTCACATAAAAATGAAGGCATCAATCACATTGCTTTGATTTTTATGTCCTTTAAATGTACTATGAGCTATCTACATGGCATGCCTGCATCGGCTTTACCTTTCACATTTAAAAATCTAGTTAGTTAGAGGGCTTCATGGAAGTATATATATATTCATTTATTTATTTATTCACATTTTATTTGCTGTTTTTCTGGCGGCCGAGAAGGCGTAAAGTTTCGCAGTTTGCATTGCTAAACGTGCAACTGTAGTATGCGTGCAGCCACTTAAAAAAACTAGATGTACAGTCGTGGGCCCAGTACACTGTTAAAATATTAAAGGCAAAGCAGCACATATTGCTTTTATTAACGGGAGTGCTTTAAGCAAATAAATAATAATTTGATTTTTATTCTGCGACAAAGGACTTTCTGTACACATCATGCAGGTGTATTTGTTTTTGTGCCTTGAAAGATGAACATAGGATCTGCCATTCTGCCTGCTATCAAAAGCAATTGCAAATTCAGTGCTGAAAATCAAAATCTCCGTTCTCCTTAATGTATTTTTTCGGTAAAACATCCTCTTAAAAATTTCCTAGAATCGTAGTTCCCTGCATATCCTTGGCTTCTACTTGAGTAGTTCTTGAATTTACAGTTGGAAATAATAAGAAGCCAACCCAAGAATACATGGGGACTGCTTATTACACCAAAAGCTGATATGGACTATGGGTCCCATCCCACGTCCCGATATCTGGCGCCTTCGATAAACTTAAGATACATGCACATAGCAATGGCGTGAAAATTGATCAATATAAGTTTTAGTCAAATATAAATACTATTTTTGTAAGTTATTAAACTGCAATAAGCTAAAAACTAAACTTTTAAATAAAATATAAAAATATCTTAGTAACTTTAAAATCATTTGTTTTACTTACTAACGTACCAATGGTTGGCATTGTCAATATTTTTAAAAGGTACATTATTCTGTCTTTTTTGTAGGAATTTGTAGGTACAAAACTATAAACAAATATTCTTAGAGTTTGCCGATTTATAATAGAAGTACTATGATTATTTCTAGCATTCAGAGAAACTTAACTTACTCACGTGGCCAAAGGACTAAATATGCTTATTTTAGCGATGCCTAATCTATTATAGCTCGTATATTGCTATAACTTGTAAAAAATTCAATTTGTAAGCAACCCAGACATCTTGCAGTTAATCAATCAGTTTTTCGCTGTAATTTATTTGACTATGGTTGGTTATCAAATATTTTTATAATTTCTCCTATGCCAAAATAAGAAGCAGACTATTTTCATAAATCTAAAAAATCTGCAAGTCAACTCGCTCAAAAGTCTTGACAAGTAAATATTTTTGAACCTCTAAAACTTTTATGTAAATCTGAAAAATCAGAATATATAACTCTTTTTTTCAAAGTAAATTTTAAAAAGAATATCATACAGTATAATATATTTGATAGTCATTTATCTTTATAAAAGTTTCCTATGATTTCTTATATTATCATACATTTAATATGCACTCATAGCAAAGTAAATATAAATGAATTTTTTTAAATTAAAAGACAAGCTATATATCTAATTAAAATGGAAACTAACATGAAAAAACTTCAATTTTTCTGATTTAGCAAAACTATGATTTTGTGGTATTGTTATTATTTTTTGTATCTTGTAATGTATATATATTTAGCCTATACATGTTTATATATCCAATCAAAGGAATTAAACTTGCAATTTAAACTATTTTATTGCTATAAAAACTCAATGAGTGACTTGACACTTTTATTGATGAACTCCAGTACTACTATTAATTTGAGATTAATCTTAAAACTACTTTATAATAACCTTTTCTTGAAATAATTATTACACTTGCTTTGAACCCATAGAAAACATCAAGGTGTAATTCATGAGGCATAGTCTCAGCTGACCTGCATTCCAGGCCCAGCAGGATGGCCGAGTCCAAGCCCAGCCAAGGCCTCGTGCACTCCTACTCTCGCGAGTGCGTGGAGTGGAGGAACACCGAGGAGGAGCGAAGCGAAATGCTGGGTGAGTATCGCACAGGTGCAGATTTTGCATGCCCTGCTACCTGCTGGACACGCAGCCCTTTCCGCCCACAGGCAAGCCGCCGGAGTCCCTGTACACTGCGCTGGGCAACGCGGTGCGGCTCGGGCTGTCTGGGGAGACTCTGTGCCGGCAGTTCTGCGGTGGCGCGGCCTGCAAGCACTGCGACCCGGTTGGCCGCTTCGCTGAGGACGCCTACGCCGTGCGGGGCCTGCACTCGCACTGGTGAGCCTCTGCTTCCAGGGACCTCTGCGTGCTTGTGGACTGGAACCGCAAAAATCTCCTAATTGTTTACTGAGTGTCTGGCGCCACTGGGGGCAGTTTACATGTGAGAGGGCAGTTTGGATGTAGGGGACAGTTTACATGTAGGGAGGGGAGTTTACATGTGGGGGGCAATTTACATGTGGAGGCAGCTTGCAACCCATTTTTCTGTTTTAAGAATTGCTGTATTGGTTGCCTATCGATTGAAACCTGGACATGTGCGAGATTGTTGGGATGGGCAAAGCTGTTCCGCAGACTGTTGCTGCATCAATTGAAACTTATTTCCTGGGAAGCCAGTGCGGCCCAGTGCCCGGAGTGTCACTGACTTTTCTTTCCCGACTGCTTCTCTGCAGGGTGACGAAAACCATCCTGGCCATGAGTCGGCCAGTGCAGGCCAGGGTTGAGGAGCTCAACATTATCGACCAGTTCAAGGAGTGAGTTGCTCTCGCCTCTGCTTGCCTGTCATTTCGCCACAGCATTGGTTTTTACGAGCCGAATGATTGACATGACATCCGGGCATGTACTTCTCACTAGGCTGTATAGGATTTTAGACAGACAGACAGATAGACAGACAGACAGACAGACAGACAGACAGACAGACAGACAGACAGACAGACAGACAAACACTAAGACAGACAGACAGACAGGCAGACAGACGGACAGACAGACAGGCAGACAGACAGACAGACAGACAGACAGACAGACAGACAGACAGACAGACAGACAGACAGACAGACAGACAGACAGACAGACAAACACTAAGACAGACAGACAGACAGGCAGACAGACAGACAGACAGACAGACAGACAGACAGACAGACAAACACTAAGACAGACAGACAGACAGGCAGACAGACAGACAGACAGACAGACAGACAAACACTAAGACAGACAGACAGACAAACAGACAGACAGACAGACAGACAGACAGACAAACAGACAGACAGACAGACAGACAGACAGACAGACAGACAAACAGACAGACAGACAGACAGACAGACAGACAGACAGACAGACAGGCAGCAGCCGCCCCAACCGCAGGCAGGGCATCAGGGCGGTGGTGAACCTGCAGGAGCCGGGCGAACACGCGCACTGCGGCCAGCCGCTTGTCAACGGCGGCTTCTCCTACGACCCGGCGCTGTTCATGGCGGCCGGGCTGGCGGTGTACAACTTCGCCTGGCCGGACTTCACTACCGTGCAGTTCGAGCGCCTGCTTGACGTCGTCAAGGTGATGCAGTTTGCCGCGAGCGAGGGCAGCGTGGCGGTGCACTGCCACGCCGGCCTGGGCCGCACTGGCCTCGTCATCGCCTGCTACCTGATCTTCGTTGAGCGCCTCAGCGGTGAGGAGGCCATCGCCTACGTCAGACACCGCAGGCCGCAGTCCATCCAGACGCAGCTGCAGGTGAGGCGCATCTCTCGCTGTACTGATGGCTGTCACTGCAGTTTACAGACAGGGACAGCTTGCTGTACTGATGGCTGTCACTACAGTTTACAGACAGGGACAGCTTGCTGTACTGAGCCTGTCACTACAGTTTACAGACAGGGACAGCTTGCTGAACCGAGGCTGAAAGCTTCACCGTCCCGCCTCAACCCCCAGGTGGACTCCGTCATGGACTTCGCCGAACGCATCCGGCCGTACCTGGTGCTGTTCCCCCACCGGGCCATCGCGTGGGGCCACCGGTTCAGCTACGAGGAGCACATGCGGCGCCAGGCGGCCATCCTGCATGGCGAGGAGGCCAAGCGGCTGCGCTACCTGTCCCAGCTGGTGTACGCGGTCACGCAGCGGCTGCTGCAGCTACGGCGGGAGGCGGCCAGCGGGGAGGAGCTGCTCAATCAGGTGCTCAGCGCCTCGCCTGCGCTCGACGAGGAGCTCGAAGGCTGGCGGGATTCACTGAACAATCGGCGCTGCTTCCAGGAGGTTCTCCAGTGCAGGGATCCAGCCAAGCTGACAGCCTTCCTGCTGTGCTGGCTGCACCAGCTTAAGGCGCCCGCGCTCTCCATCCAAGTGAGCTGCGGCAAGCTCAGCGTCTTTCTTTGCTTTGATAATCAGAGCTAGTTGACCATGCATGATACAAGTGTGAATACGAACAAATCAGAGCTCTTTTGCTAAGATAAGAACCCATCCCAGCCAATCAGAGCCCGTCTGCAGAGATAAGAACCCAGCCAATCAGAGCCCGTCTGCAGAGATAAGAACCCAGCCAATCAGAGCCCGTCTGCAGAGATAAGAACCCAGCCAATCAGAGCCCGTCTGCAGAGATAAGAACCCAGCCAATCAGAGTCCGTCTGCAACGATAAAACCCACTAGCCAATCAAAGCCTGTCTGCAACGATAAGAACCTATCCAAGCCAATCAGAGCCTGTCTACAAAGATAAGAACCTATCCCAGCCAACCACAGCCCGTCTGCAAAGATAAGAACTTATCCCAGCCAATCAGAGACTGTCTGCAAAGATAAGAACCTATCCCAGCCAATCACGCCTCAAACCACCCGGCCGCAGAACGTGTCCACCCTGATGAAGACGCAGACGATCACTGGCGGCCTGGACGCGGTGGACCGGTACACCAGCACCCTGGTCCGCTACATGGCGCTGTTCCTGCTGCAGCTGGTAAGCGACCAGTCTGACGACGCGGAGGTGGATGTCATCCTGCTGTTCCTGTCTGCGCTGACCCACCAGTCCCAGCCGCACAGCAGGCGGAGCGACTTCGCCCGCTACTTCATCAAGCTGGTGGACTACGTGGAGGGCCTGCTGGAGCGCCGAGTCAGCCCGGAGCTGGTGTGGCGGGACCGCGCGGACCGGCTGCACAAGCGGCTGAGCGGCCAGCCCTGAGTGCTGCAGGTGGCCGACCGGAGCTGTGCAGTCTCTGCAATCATTTTTGAACTTGAGGAGAATGTGGACACACTTAGTTGTTTTTATATCCCAGCTCCTGGGATCCTTATCCCTATTATGTTTGAGACTAGTGTCCTTTGTGATCAAAGTTCTTTCAGACTCGTACTTAAAGAAATTTCATCCCGAGAGCTTTAAGAACTTTGATTTGGTGTAGTTTTACTCAAAGTCCTTAGTACTACGGCTCGTATCAAGATAAAGTTTCTTTGTGTACTTTGGATCAAAAGTCCTTAGTGCACTTTGCATCAAAATCCTTAGTGCACTTTGCATCAAAATCCTTAGTGCACTTTGCATCAAAATCCTTAGTGCACTTTGCATCAAAATCCTTAGTGCACTTTGCATCAAAATCCTTAGTGCACTTTGCATCAAAATCCTTAGTGCACTTTGGATCAAAATCCTTAGTGCACTTTGCATCAAAATCCTTAGTGCACTTTGGATCAAAGTCTTTAGCGTATTTTGAATCAAAGCCTTAGTGTACTTTGGACTTCTCTCTATGGCATCAGTAGTACAGCGCGCCCTCCGTTATCGGATTCACAATTTGCAGCAGCGCTAGTCTGAAACTCAAAAGTCAGACATTGCTATTTTTACTACTATTTATATTTTTGTTTTACTAAACTCGCACACAGTTATTTATCAGATGCTGTAACTGACCGCAATTCAACATTCCGTCTGCAATTGACTGTGAAGAGTGTACTGCAATGAACTTTTTTCCTATAATTTTTTCTTTGTACATGTATACATGCGGCAGTTCCGAAGGCGTCACTCACTGGTCAGCCGCAATGCGTTCATGCTTACTACTAGTAGTTTTTTCTGCTTTCGTCAAAATTTTCAAATAAAAGTCTAACTATTTTCTAACTAAAAGTCTAACTAAAGGTCCTGGGTTGGATCCTTTCGCTAGTTGTCCTATGCAATCTACGGTAAACCAATTTTTGAAGCTGATTGATCCATTGGCTGATTGACTGACTGATTGATTTAATGATTGATTGATTGATTGACTGATTGATTGAATGATTGACTGATTGACTGATTGATTGATCGATTGACTGATTGATCGATTGACTGATTGATTGATTGATTGACTGATTGATTGACTGATTGATTGATTGATTGACTGATTGATTGATTGATTGATTGACTGATTGATTGAATGATTGACTGATTGACTGATTGATTGATCGATTGACTGATTGATCGATTGACTGATTGATTGATTGATTGACTGATTGATTGACTGATTGATTGATTGATTGACTGATTGATTGACTGATTGATTGATTGAATGATTGACTGACTGACTGATGGGCACACGGGCACTCACAGCTGACAGCTGCACTGACAGCCAAGCGAAAGCATCGTGAATGATTGTGAAAAGTTCAAGTCAGCGGCAGGTCAGCCCCTCCGCAGTTCTTAAGGCAATTAAAACCGGCTCAGCTCAGGCGCGAGTTCCGCTGTCTTAAAAAATGTCTGCTGCCGTCTCGGCGGTAGAAACTGCCAATATAAAAAACTGAGCAATTTGGAGAGGCCGGTTTAATCGTAATAGAAATGAGCTGAGCTGCGGTACAGAAAAAACTGAGTCTGCGAGAAGGCCAAATGCCTCATCAAATTAAGCTCTCTTAATTAGTCCTGCGGCACCTGACTGCCAACTGCTCCCCGCCAGAACTCCTCGCAGGCAAAAAAATGAAAATCAGATTCCCAGGCTCGGAGGCTGGGAGCTGCCGGCCCGCCGCTCCATCTGCTGCAGCCGCCGCAGCTGCCGCTCGATGGCGTTGCTCAGCTCCGTTGCCTTGGCAACCAGCTGCCGCTGCAGACTCAGCTCGCCTTCCAGCGGGGCGGCCGCCCCTGACGATTCTGCCGCCTCGGCCACCTCCTCCTCGGAAGTCGCCTCGGCCAGGCGCCGTCGGGCCTCGTTGATCTCGCTGGAGTTGGAGTAGTTGCCGCGCCGCATCACCACCTTCAGCAGCTCACTGCTCCTGGAGTACATCGCCTCCCGCTCCTCCTGCTGGCTCAGGAATCTGCGGCCGGGAGTTCGGGTTGCTGCTTCATCTCAGCCTGTGATTATCCCACACTGAATCTCACATAAATCCCAAACTGAATCCCACACTGAATCCCACATAGAATCCCACACTCAATCCCACACTGAATCCCACACTGAATCCCACACTGAATCTCACACTGAATCCCACACTGAATCCCACACTGAATCTCACACTCAATCCCACACTTAATCCCACACTCAATCCCACACTGAATCTCACACTCAATCCCACACTCAATCCCACACTGAATCCCACACTGAATCCCACATAGAATCCCACACTCAATCCCGCACAGAACCCCACACTCAATCCCACACAGAACCCCACACTCAATCCCACACAGAACCCCACACTCAATCCCACACAGAACCCCACACTCAATCCCACACTGAACCCCACACTCAATCCCACACTTAATCCCACACAGAACCCCACAATCAATCCCACACTGAATCCCACACTCAATCCCACACTCAATCCCACACTCAATCCCACACTGAATCCCACAACGAATCCCACACTGAATCCCACACTCAATCCCACACTCAATCTCACACTCAATCCCACACTGAATCCCACATAGAATCCCACACTGAATCCCACACTCAATCCCACACTCAATCCCACACTCAATCCCACACTGAATCCCACATTCAATCCCACACTCAATCCCACACTGAATCCCACATAGAATCCCACACTTAATCCCACAAAGAACCCCACAATCAATCCCACACTGAATCCCACATAGAATCCCACACTGAATCCCACACTCAATCCCACACTCAATCCCACACTGAATCCCACATAGAATCCCACACTGAATCCCACACAGAACCCCACACTCAATCCCACACAGAACCCCACACTCAATCCCACACAGAACCCCACACTCAATCCCACACAGAACCCCACACTCAATCCCACACTGAACCCCACACTCAATCCCACACTCAATCCCACACTCAATCCCACACTCAATCCCACACTGAATCCCACACCGAATCCCACACTGAATCCCACACTCAATCCCACACTCAATCTCACACTCAATCCCACACTCAATCCCACACAGAACCCTACAATCAATCCCACACTGAACCCCACACTCAATCCCACACTGAATCCCACACTGAATCCCACACTGAATCCCACATTCAATCCCACACTCAATCCCACACTCAATCTCACACTCAATCCCACACTGAATCCCACATAGAATCCCACACTGAATCCCACATAGAATCCCACACTCAATCCCGCACAGAACCCCACACTCAATCCCACACTCAATCTCACACTCAATCCCACACTGAATCCCACACTCAATCCCACACTGAACCCCACACTCAATCCCACACTCAATCCCACACTCAATCCCACACTCAATCCCACACTGAATCCCACACCGAATCCCACACTGAATCCCACACTCAATCCCACACTCAATCTCACACTCAATCCCACACTCAATCCCACACAGAACCCTACAATCAATCCCACACTGAACCCCACACTCAATCCCACACTGAATCCCACACTGAATCCCACACTGAATCCCACATTCAATCCCACACTCAATCCCACACTCAATCTCACACTCAATCCCACACTGAATCCCACATAGAATCCCACACTGAATCCCACATAGAATCCCACACTCAATCCCGCACAGAACCCCACACTCAATCCCACACTCAATCTCACACTCAATCCCACACTGAATCCCACACTCAATCCCACACTGAATCCCACACTCAATCCCACACTCAATCTCACACTCAATCCCACATAGAATCCCACACTCAATCCCGCACAGAACCCCACACTCAATCCCACACTCAATCTCACACTCAATCCCACACTGAATCGCACACTCAATCCCACACTCAATCTCACACTGAATCGCACACTGAATCCCACATAGAATCCCACACAGAACCCGCACTCAATCCCACACTCAATCTCACACTCAATCCCACACTGAATCCCACACTCAATCCCACACTCAATCTCACACTGAATCCGACACTGAATCCCACACTGAATCCCACACAGAACCCCACACTCAATCCTACACAGAACCCCACACTCAATCCCACACAGAACCCCACACTCAATCCCACACAGTACCCCACACTGAACCCCACACTCAATCCCACACTGAACCCCACACTCAATCCCACACTCAATCCCACACTCAATCCCACACTCAATCTCACACTCAATCCCACACTGAATTCCACATAGAATCCCACACTGAATCCCACATAGAATCCCACACTGAATCCCACACCGAATCTCACACTGAATCCCACATAAATCCCACACTGAATCCCACACTCAATCTCACACTGAATTCCACATAGAATCCCACACCGAATCCCACACTCAATCCCACACTGAATCCCACACTGAATCCCACACTAAATCCCACACTGAATCCCACACTGAATCCCACACCGAATCCCACACCGAATCCCACACTCAATCCCACACTGAACCCCACACTCAATCCCACACTGAATCCCACACTCAATCCCACACTGAATCCCACACTGAATCCCACACTCAATCCCACACTCAATCCCACACTCAATCCCACACTCAATCCCACACTGAATCCCACATAGAATCCCACACGGCACGCACCTGGGCGGCCGAACCCGCATCGGTGCCTGGCCGGCCCGGCCCGCAGCGGACGGGTTGTGGAAGCGCAGCAGCTGGATGGTGGTCTTGCCGGGCACCAGAGGGGCGCCGAGCGGCCCCGTGGCGTGCAGGATGGGCGGCATCGGACTGTCGAACTGCGCCTGTCTGTAGGCGGCCGCGCTGGCGTCGCTGAAGCGGCGGCTTGCTGGCGGCTGCTGCTGCTGCTGCTGCTGCTGTTCAGAATGCCGCCGGTCCGCATGGAGAACGGTGTCGCGAATTTCCGCTGCTGCCGCTGGCGGTGAAGCTGCTTTGACTGGCTCCGCTTGCTGCTGCTGCTGCTGCTGCTGCTGAGGTGAAGTCTGCGTTGTCTGCTCCCTACTGGATTGGGGTGGTGATGGCGGATGATGAGGGTCAGAGAGTGGCGGAGCTTGAGTGAGGGTGGCAGAGCTTGATTAAGGGTGGCAGAGCTTGATTAAGGGTGGCAGAGCTTGATTAAGGGTGGCAGAGCTTGATTAAGGGTGGCAGAGCTTGATTAAGGGTGGCAGAGCTTAAGTAAGGGTGGCAGAGCTTGATTAAGGGTGGCAGAGCTTAAGTAAGGGTGGCAGAGCTTGATTAAGGGTGGCAGAGCTTGAGTAAGGGTGGCAGAGCTTGATTAAGGGTGGCAGAGCTTGATTAAGGGTGGCAGAGCTTGATTAAGGGTGGCAGAGCTTGATTAAGGGTGGCAGAGCTTGATTAAGGGTGGCAGAGCTTGATTAAGGGTGGCAGAGCTTGATTAAGGGTGGCAGAGCTTGAGTAAGGGTGGCAGAGCTTGATTAAGGGTGGCAGAGCTTGATTAAGGGTGGCAGAGCTTGATTAAGGGTGGCAGAGCTTGATTAAGGGTGGCAGAGCTTGAGTAAGGGTGGCAGAGCTTGATTAAGGGTGGCAGAGCTTGATTAAGGGTGGCAGAGCTTGATTAAGGGTGGCAGAGCTTGAGTAAGGGTGGCAGAGCTTGAGTAAGGGTGGCAGAGCTTGAGTGGCGAACATCGCAGATCAAAGTCGAACTCAAGCACTGTCAGCAGCTCACACAGTGGCTGTGGGCTTCTTGTGCCACACGACCGGCGCCTGCGGCGGTGGCTGGAAGCGATAGTAGGTCCCCGGGCCCGCAACCGCTCCACCGCTTCCGGCCGTCTCGCCGCCGCTTTCAGATCTCCTGCCAGTCCCACCGCTGCTTCCGGCGGTTTCTCGACTGCTCGGTGCGGCCCTCTGTTGGTGGCTGCCGCGGGCCGCCGGTGCGCGGAGCTCCAGCCGCGAGTAGCCCGACTGCAGGCTGCCGGAGCCGGGGCCGCTGCCGCCGCGGACCACCAGGCTGCTGCGCGCATCGGAGGCCGAGCTGGGAGCGGCCGCACCTTTGCCGCTGCGCCGACCGCCGCGCCCGGAGCCGCCGCTGCAGACCCGGCTGTGGCCGCCGCCGTCGACATCGCCGTCCCGCCCGAGGGCCGGGCAGCGAACGGCGCCTCCGCCTGCCGCGCTGTCGTAGATCGGGCTGGGGCTGGTGCTCGCCCAGGAGGCGCTGCCCCAGGCGGTGCCGCTGTCTGCGCTTCTCCAGCCGACGTCGCCCCTGGCGCAGTCGATGACGTCGGTAGGTGGGGGCGACGGAAGCGGCGGAGGCGGCGGGCGGCAGGGCGGCTCCCGACTCTGCCGGCGCCGGCGCCGCCGCCTGCCCAGCAGGTCCTCCAGGCTGGGGGCGCCGCGGCCTCCGCCAGAGCGCCGGAGGCCCCGCACGGAGCCGCGCTGCACAAACGCCGAGGCAGGCAAGGCCGGGGCGCGCCGGTCCGCGCACGGGCGCTCCCAGGCCGGTGCGCCGGCGCCCCCCTCTCTCTCCCACCACTCGAACTCGGCGTAGGTCGGCTCGAAGCCCCGCGGAGCCGCCGCCTCTCGATGCGCCGATTCTGCCGACGATCGACGCCGGCTGGCGGAGGATGTTCGCCGGGACCCGCCGCCGCCCAGCTGCAGCTCCAGCTCCGCGGGGACGCCGCTGCTGCCGCTGCTGCTGCTGCTGCCGTAGCCTCCGGCGCGGCGGTGCGTGGTTCGAATGCCGCCGAGAGGTGACAGCTCGAGCTCGGCGATCTCGAAGCTGCCGCTGCTGCTGGGCTCCGGCCGGCGGCTGAAGATTCAACAGGTGGGATGGAGTTTTGGAATTCCGAGCTGAGTAGCGGATGGCTGCCAGGTAAGGGACTCTAAACCGGCGATTTCGACTAGATTATGACTGCAAATTAACTTACAAACTTTAATCGGCCCTCATAAATTTATGGATGTACATGTATTTGCAGGGGGCTGCGGGCACCATGGCAGAGCCTTCGGCCACATCGTCCCACACGCACTCAGGCACACGCTCACCTAGGGTGTACCGGTACAGAGGCCCTGACTTTGTACACTCTGTGCCGGGGGAGGTTGGCCCTCATGGGTGAACAAACGGCCAATGTTTGGTGCTCGCAAGCCCCAAGTGAATGTGGCTGGCGCAGGGAATCGGACCAGCGGTCATAGTATGAGAGTCAGACGCGTTCACCGCTGAGATGAGATGTCAGGAGATGAGATGTCAGGAGACGAGATGTCATGAGATGAGATGAGATTTCATGAGATGAGATGTCATGAGACGAGATGTCAGGAGACGAGATGTCAAGAGATGAGATGTCATGAGATGAGATGCCATGAGATGAGATGTCAGGGGACGGGATGTCATGAGATGAGATGTCAGGAGACGAGATGTCATGAGATGAGATGTCGTGAGACGAGATGTCATGAAATGAGATGTCATGAGATGAGATGAGATGTCAGGGGACGAGATGTCATGAGATGAGATTTCATGAGATGAGATGAGATGTCATGAGATGAGATGAGATGTCATGAGATGAGATGAGATGTCAGAGGTCGAGATGTCATGAAATGAGATGTCATGAAATGAGATGTCATGAGATGAGATGTCATGAGATGAGATGAGATGTCATGAGATGAGATGAGATGTCAGAGGACGAGATGTCATGAAATGAGATGTCATGAGATGAGATGTCAGGAGACAAGATGTCAGGAGACGAGATGTCATGAGATGAGATGTCGTGAGACGAGATGTCATGAAATGAGATGTCATGAGATGAAATGTCATGAGATGAGATGAGATGTCAGGGGACGAGATGTCATGAGATGAGATGTCATGAGATGAGATGAGATGTCATGAGATGAGATGTCATGAGACGAGATGTCAGGGGACGAGATGTCATGAGATGAGATGTCATGAGATGAGATGTCATGAGATGAGATGTCAGGGGACGAGATGTCATGAGATGAGATGTCATGAGATGAGATGTGAGGGGACGAGATGTCATAAGATGAGATGTCATGAGATGAGATGTCAGGGGACGAGATGTCATGAGATGAGATGTCATGAGATGAGATGAGATGTCATGAGATGAGATGTCATGAGACGAGATGTCAGGGGACGAGATGTCATGAGATGAGATGTCATGAGACGAGATGTCAGGGGACGAGATGTCATGAGATGAGATGTCATGAGATGAGATGTCATGAGATGAGATGTCAGGGGACGAGATGTCATGAGATGAGATGTCATGAGACGAGATGTCAGGAGACGAGATGTCCTGAGAAAAAGAGCAACAGTTTCCCAGAAGTTGCTCACCTGGTCAGGTGCACCCCGCTGTCGGCAGGCGAGAGCTCCAGCTCCACCAGCTCGGAGCTGCCCGAGCTGCCCAGCTGACCGCCGACAGCTGCAGGAAGCCGCGCCTGCGGCAAAGACGGCGGCGGAGGCGGCGGGAGGTTGTGCGGCCTGAACGGCGCCATCTCCACCTCGGCGAACTGGCTCAGCCCGCTGCTGCTGCTGGCGCTACCGCTGCTGTCGCCGGTGCCGCTGCCCAGCTGAGCGTCCGACGAATTGCCATTGCGCAGCGCCGAGGGCGGCGCGAACAGCTGGCGGTGCCGCTGATGCCGGCGCTGCGAAATCTCCGGCCACCAGCCGTCCTGGCCGGCGTTGGACTGCTGCCGGTGCAGGCTGTCTGCCGAATCGCCGTCGCTGCTGCGGAGCTCCTCGTCTGTCGCCTCGTGTGGCGGCGGCGGCGGCGGCGGGTCTCGCCGGTAGAGATGGGCTCGCTCCCGCCTGCACAGCTCGCACTGCGGCTCAGCGTCCGCCGCCGTCGCCTCCGCGGACCCTGTCGGGGCTGCCCTCAGCCGCTCCGTCAGGCTGTACAGGCCGCGACCGCCGTCGGAATCGTACAGCCCGCCGGCGTCCGGAGGCCAGGCGGCTCGACGGCTCGGCGGCGGCGGCTCCGTCTGAATCTGCGCGTCGGTGACTGAGGAAGTCGCCGCCTCCTCCGCCGCACCATCAAGATAGCGCAGCAGGCGGTCAGCGCTAAGCCGCTCCGTGCAGCTGTACAGCGAGTGGATGTAGTGGTACACCGAGTCTGAGCGGCCGCTTCTGCCGCCGCTGCTGCCGCTGCCTTCGACAGCTTCTACAACCTTGGAGTCGATGGGGTTGAGAGCTGAGCCGCTGCTGCTGTTGTTGGAGTTGCTGTTGTTGGAGTTGCTGTTGTTGGAGTTGCTGTTGTTGGAGTTGCTGTTGTTGGAGTTGCTGTTGTTGGAGTTGCTGTTGTTGGAGTTGCTGTTGTTGGAGTTGCTGTTGTTGGAGTTGCTGTTGTTGGAGTTGCTGTTGTTGGAGTTGCTGTTGTTGGAGTTGCTGTTGTTGCAGCAGGCCGCAGGTCGGTGACCGCCTGTAGAGTTGGAGTCAGAGTCGGTAGTTAAAGAATCAGAGCGACAGCTACGAAGCAAGCTGTCGGGATCTTCTGCTGACCCCTGAGAACACGCAGGCTCACACTGCATGTACAGTGAATTTTTGAACACGAGACCCTAAAAATCAGCTGTTGGCTCTGCTATCAATGACCCCTCTGAACTCGAGCAGCAGGCGGCTCCGCTCTCAATGACCCCTCTGAACTCGAGCAGCAGGCGGCTCCGCTCTCAATGACCCCCCCCCCTGAACTCCAGCAGCAGCAGGCGGCTCCGCTCTCAATGACCCCCCCTGAACTCCAGCAGCAGCAGGCGGCTCCGCTCTCAATGACCCCCCCTGAACTCCAGCAGCAGCAGGCGGCTCCGCTCTCAATGACCCCCCCCCTGAACTCCAGCAGCAGCAGGCGGCTCCGCTCTCAATGACCCCCCCCCTGAACTCCAGCAGCAGCAGGCGGCTCCGCTCTCAATGACCCCCCTGAACTCCAGCAGCAGCAGGCGGCTCCGCTCTCAATGACCCCCCTGAACTCGAGCAGCAGCAGGCGGCTCCGCTCTCAATGACCCCCCTGAACTCGAGCAGCAGCAGGCGGCTCCGCTCCCAATGACCCCCCCCTGAACTCGAGCAGCAGCAGGCGGCTCACCGGTTCCCGAGGTGCCGGTGGTGCCACCCGAGCCGGGCCAGTACAGGCGGCCCGGCAGCCCAGAGCCAAGCGGGCCGATTCTGCAGGCAGGCGGCTGCGCAGCGGAGGCGGCCAGGGTGGCCGAGGCCTCCGCCCGGGCCCGCTTGAGCCGGCCGGACTCAAAGCAGGTGGCCTCGCCGGCCCGAATGCTCAGCTCGATACGGCAGCCGGCCACGGCAGCGACTGCGGCGGCCACTGCGGGGTTGCCGTGTCGACGCCGCGGTGCCTCGGGCAGAGCCGCCCGCACTTGGCGTCGCCCGGCGGCGGTGGCGGCGCGGCCGAGGCGGCCAGGCGGTGGCGGATGAGGTGCGTCGGCGGCCAGGAGTCGCCCATGTCGTCGGCGGCGTCCGGCCGCGCCCGCCGGCCATCGCGCCGATCGCGGCGGCGGCCCTGGCAGTCGGGCCGGTGGCGCCGGTGGCGGTGTCGCCGCTCGCTGCGGAGCTCTTCGCCACTGTCGCCGGCTCGGTGTCCGCGGTGGTCCGCGCGGAGCTCCCAGTTCGGCTGGCCGTGCCGCTGGTGGCGGCCGCGGCTCGGCTGACAGTCGGTCTGGCGCGGCCGCTGCTGCCGCATCAGCTCGGCCACCTGGCGCTGCTCGCACTGCTGGCGCTCCTTCTGGATGAGCAACTCCTCCAGCCTTGCGCTGCTCCTCGGCTGGTCCTTCATCGAGTGCAGCTGCTGCTTCTGGGTGCCCGACTGCGGCGGCCCGTCGTACATCAGGGCGCTGCTGCCTTTCACGGCAGGCGACTGGCTGCTGTGGCCGGATTTACCCGTGTCGGCAGCGGCTTCCTGAGCGGCGGAGGCTGCGGCGGTGACGGTGGCGGTGGCCACGGTAGTGGTGTCGGCCCCGGGCGCGGTGCTGGAGGCGGGCTCGCCCAGCTGGCTGTTGGACAGCAGCTCGTACTCCAGCGACGTGCCGCCCGAATCGTCCTCCGAGTCCGGGTAGCCCGCGCCCCTGGCCGAGTTGCAGCGGCCGCGCCGGAATCTCCACCGCTCGCCGCCAGCCTTTGGGTGGCTCGGCGTCGCGGCGGTTGCGGTGTCGGCCTTGGCTTCATTGACGTCCTTGGCATCGGTGGCGGAGGCGGCGGCCCCGCGCTCGCAGCTGCTGCTGCTGGTCTGGAGGTAGATCCTCAGCCGCAGCTGCTCCTCGGAGTCGCGCCCGCCCGACTGCCGGCGCAGGAAGCTGCATCGACGCAGGAAACCGCCGACGCCTCCGCCGGTGTCGCCGCCGCGCCGGTCAGCGCCGTCCCCCTGCCGTGACTGCGTGCCGGGGCCGTTGCTGTCGTTTCTCTGGTCGGAGGAGCCGCGGTGACGGCAGGGGCTGCAGCTGCACAGGTCCGGCTGGCTGGGGCAGCTGGACAGCAGGCGGACGGGGATGACGAGGCCCTCGGATGTCTTGGGCTTGGTGCAGCGGAAGGCCATGTCTGCGAGTTGAGGCCGCCGCTGAGACCTGCAATGAAGTCTGGCTGAGTGCTCTGACCTGAAATGCGAGGCCAATTCCCCAAACTCGCGGCCGCGTCCTGCAGCAGTGGAGCCGCTTTGGGCCATAGACAATTTTTTTTAATATTTTCATTCTTGCCATCAAAGTCCGGCTAATCAGGATGCGCAGTGTTGATTAATTTAATTCCGACTTTATTTTCTTGAAATCATCAATCACAAATCATTGCAGCACCTCGGGCACGGGCCACATGCAGCCACTTGCTGCAGTGACTGATTGGCTACTGTCAGTATGATGACAAAGCTGAGTGACTAATTGGCTACTGTCAGTATGATGACAAAGCTGAGTGACTAATTGGCTACTGTCAGTATGATGACAAAGCTGAGTGACTAATTGGCTACTGTCAGTATGATGACAAAGCTGAGTGACTAATAGGCTACTGTCAGTATGGTGACAAAGCTGAGTGACTAATTGGCTACTGTCAGTATGATGACAAAGCTGAGTGACTAATTGGCTACTGTCAGTATGATGACAAAGCTGAGTGACTAATTGGCTACTGTCAGTATGATGACAAAGCTGAGTGACTAATTCGCTACTGTCAGTATGATGACAAAGCTGAGTGACTAATTAGTTACTGTCAGTATGATGACAAAGCTGAGTGACTAATTGGCTACTGTCAGTATGATGACAAAGCTGAGTGACTAATTGGCTACTGTCAGTATGGTGACAAAGCTGAGTGACTAATTGGCTACTGTCAGTATGATGACAAAGCTGAGTGACTAATTGGCTACTGTCAGTATGATGACAAAGCTGAGTGACTAATTGGCTACTGTCAGTATGATGACAAAGCTGAGTGACTAATTGGCTACTGTCAGTATGATGACAAAGCTGAGTGACTAATAGGCTACTGTCAGTATGGTGACAAAGCTGAGTGACTAATTGGCTACTGTCAGTATGATGACAAAGCTGAGTGACTAATTGGCTACTGTCAGTATGATGACAAAGCTGAGTGACTAATTGGCTACTGTCAGTATGATGACAAAGCTGAGTGACTAATAGGCTACTGTCAGTATGGTGACAAAGCTGAGTGACTAATTGGCTACTGTCAGTATGATGACAAAGCTGAGTGACTAATTGGCTACTGTCAGTATGATGACAAAGCTGAGTGACTAATTGGCTACTGTCAGTATGATGACAAAGCTGAGTGACTAATAGGCTACTGTCAGTATGATGACAAAGCTGAGTGACTAATTGGCTACTGTCAGTATGATGACAAAGCTGAGTGACTAATTGGCTACTGTCAGTATGATGACAAAGCTGAGTGACTAATTCGCTACTGTCAGTATGATGACAAAGCTGAGTGACTAATTGGCTACTGTCAGTATGATGACAAAGCTGAGTGACTAATAGGCTACTGTCAGTATGGTGACAAAGCTGAGTGACTAATTGGCTACTGTCAGTATGATGACAAAGCTGAGTGACTAATTGGCTACTGTCAGTATGATGACAAAGCTGAGTGACTAATTGGCTACTGTCAGTATGATGACAAAGCTGAGTGACTAATTAGTTACTGTCAGTATGATGACAAAGCTGAGTGACTAATTGGCTACTGTCAGTATGATGACAAAGCTGAGTGACTAATTGGCTACTGTCAGTATGGTGACAAAGCTGAGTGACTAATTGGCTACTGTCAGTATGATGACAAAGCTGAGTGACTAATTGGCTACTGTCAGTATGATGACAAAGCTGAGTGACTAATTGGCTACTGTCAGTATGATGACAAAGCTGAGTGACTAATAGGCTACTGTCAGTATGGTAACAAAGCTGAGTGACTAATTGGCTACTGTCAGTATGATGACAAAGCTGAGTGACTAATTGGCTACTGTCAGTATGATGACAAAGCTGAGTGACTAATTGGCTACTGTCAGTATGATGACAAAGCTGAGTGACTAATTCGCTACTGTCAGTATGATGACAAAGCTGAGTGACTAATTGGCTACTGTCAGTATGATGACAAAGCTGAGTGACTAATTGGCTACTGTCAGTATGATGACAAAGCTGAGTGACTAATTCGCTACTGTCAGTATGATGACAAAGCTGAGTGACTAATTGGCTACTGTCAGTATGATGACAAAGCTGAGTGACTAATTGGCTACTGTCAGTATGATGACAAAGCTGAGTGACTAATTAGTTACTGTCAGTATGATGACAAAGCTGAGTGACTAATTAGTACTGTCAGTATGATGACAAAGCTGAGTGACTAATTGGCTACTGTCAGTATGATGACAAAGCTGAGTGACTAATTGGCTACTGTCAGTATGATGACAAAGCTGAGTGACTAATTCGCTACTGTCAGTATGATGACAAAGCTGAGTGACTAATTGGCTACTGTCAGTATGATGACAAAGCTGAGTGACTAATTGGCTACTGTCAGTATGATGACAAAGCTGAGTGACTAATTCGCTACTGTCAGTATGATGACAAAGCTGAGTGACTAATTGGCTACTGTCAGTATGATGACAAAGCTGAGTGACTAATAGGCTACTGTCAGTATGATGACAAAGCTGAGTGACTAATTGGCTACTGTCAGTATGATGACAAAGCTGAGTGACTAATTGGCTACTGTCAGTATGATGACAAAGCTGAGTGACTAATTGGCTACTGTCAGTATGATGACAAAGCTGAGTGACTAATTGGCTACTGTCAGTATGATGACAAAGCTGAGTGACTAATTCGCTACTGTCAGTATGATGACAAAGCTGAGTGACTAATTGGCTACTGTCAGTATGATGACAAAGCTGAGTGACTAATAGGCTACTGTCAGTATGATGACAAAGCTGAGTGACTAATTGGCTACTGTCAGTATGATGACAAAGCTGAGTGACTAATTGGCTACTGTCAGTATGATGACAAAGCTGAGTGACTAATTGTTACTGTCAGTATGATGACAAAGCTGAGTGACTAATTGGCTACTGTCAGTATGATGACAAAGCTGAGTGACTAATTGGCTACTGTCAGTATGATGACAAAGCTGAGTGACTAATTGGCTACTGTCAGTATGATGACAAAGCTGAGTGACTAATTGCTACTGTCAGTATGATGACAAAGCTGAGTGACTAATTGGCTACTGTCAGTATGATGACAAAGCTGAGTGACTAATTGGCTACTGTCAGTATGATGACAAAGCTGAGTGACTAATTCGCTACTGTCAGTATGATGACAAAGCTGAGTGACTAATTGGCTACTGTCAGTATGATGACAAAGCTGAGTGACTAATTGGCTACTGTCAGTATGATGACAAAGCTGAGTGACTAATTGGCTACTGTCAGTATGATGACAAAGCTGAGTGACTAATTGGCTACTGTCAGTATGATGACAAAGCTGAGTGACTAATTGGCTACTGTCAGTATGGACAAAGCTGAGTGACTAATTGGCTACTGTCAGTATGATGACAAAGCTGAGTGACTAATTGGCTACTGTCAGTATGATGACAAAGCTGAGTGACTAATTGGCTACTGTCAGTATGATGACAAAGCTGAGTGACTAATTGGCTACTGTCAGTATGATGACAAAGCTGAGTGACTAATTGGCTACTGTCAGTATGATGACAAAGCTGAGTGACTAATTGGCTACTGTCAGTATGATGACAAAGCTGAGTGACTAATTGGCTACTGTCAGTATGATGACAAAGCTGAGTGACTAATTGGCTACTGTCAGTATGATGACAAAGCTGAGTGACTAATTGGCTACTGTCAGTATGATGACAAAGCTGAGTGACTAATTGGCTACTGTCAGTATGATGACAAAGCTGAGTGACTAATAGGCTACTGTCAGTATGGACAAAGCTGAGTGACTAATTGGCTACTGTCAGTATGATGACAAAGCTGAGTGACTAATTGGCTACTGTCAGTATGATGACAAAGCTGAGTGACTAATTGGCTACTGTCAGTATGATGACAAAGCTGAGTGACTAATTGGCTACTGTCAGTATGATGACAAAGCTGAGTGACTAATTGGCTACTGTCAGTATGATGACAAAGCTGAGTGACTAATTGGCTACTGTCAGTATGATGACAAAGCTGAGTGACTAATTGGCTACTGTCAGTATGATGACAAAGCTGAGTGACTAATTGGCTACTGTCAGTATGATGACAAAGCTGAGTGACTAATTGGCTACTGTCAGTATGATGACAAAGCTGAGTGACTAATTGGCTACTGTCAGTATGATGACAAAGCTGAGTGACTAATTGGCTACTGTCAGTATGATGACAAAGCTGAGTGACTAATTGGCTACTGTCAGTATGATGACAAAGCTGAGTGACTAATTGGCTACTGTCAGTATGATGACAAAGCTGAGTGACTAATTGGCTACTGTCAGTATGATGACAAAGCTGAGTGACTAATTGGCTACTGTCAGTATGATGACAAAGCTGAGTGACTAATTGGCTACTGTCAGTATGATGACAAAGCTGAGTGACTAATTGGCTACTGTCAGTATGATGACAAAGCTGAGTGACTAATTGGCTACTGTCAGTATGATGACAAAGCTGAGTGACTAATTGGCTACTGTCAGTATGATGACAAAGCTGAGTGACTAATTGGCTACTGTCAGTATGATGACAAAGCTGAGTGACTAATTGGCTACTGTCAGTATGATGACAAAGCTGAGTGACTAATTGGCTACTGTCAGTATGATGACAAAGCTGAGTGACTAATTGGCTACTGTCAGTATGATGACAAAGCTGAGTGACTAATTGGCTACTGTCAGTATGATGACAAAGCTGAGTGACTAATTGGCTACTGTCAGTATGATGACAAAGCTGAGTGACTAATTGGCTACTGTCAGTATGATGACAAAGCTGAGTGACTAATTGGCTACTGTCAGTATGATGACAAAGCTGAGTGACTAATTGGCTACTGTCAGTATGATGACAAAGCTGAGTGACTAATTGGCTACTGTCAGTATGATGACAAAGCTGAGTGACTAATTGGCTACTGTCAGTATGATGACAAAGCTGAGTGACTAATTGGCTACTGTCAGTATGATGACAAAGCTGAGTGACTAATTGGCTACTGTCAGTATGATGACAAAGCTGAGTGACTAATTGGCTACTGTCAGTATGATGACAAAGCTGAGTGACTAATTGGCTACTGTCAGTATGATGACAAAGCTGAGTGACTAATTGGCTACTGTCAGTATGATGACAAAGCTGAGTGACTAATTGGCTACTGTCAGTATGATGACAAAGCTGAGTGACTAATTGGCTACTGTCAGTATGATGACAAAGCTGAGTGACTAATTGGCTACTGTCAGTATGATGACAAAGCTGAGTGACTAATTGGCTACTGTCAGTATGATGACAAAGCTGAGTGACTAATTGGCTACTGTCAGTATGATGACAAAGCTGAGTGACTAATTGGCTACTGTCAGTATGATGACAAAGCTGAGTGACTAATTGGCTACTGTCAGTATGATGACAAAGCTGAGTGACTAATTGGCTACTGTCAGTATGATGACAAAGCTGAGTGACTAATTGGCTACTGTCAGTATGATGACAAAGCTGAGTGACTAATTGGCTACTGTCAGTATGATGACAAAGCTGAGTGACTAATTGGCTACTGTCAGTATGATGACAAAGCTGAGTGACTAATTGGCTACTGTCAGTATGATGACAAAGCTGAGTGACTAATTGGCTACTGTCAGTATGATGACAAAGCTGAGTGACTAATTGGCTACTGTCAGTATGATGACAAAGCTGAGTGACTAATTGGCTACTGTCAGTATGATGACAAAGCTGAGTGACTAATTGGCTACTGTCAGTATGATGACAAAGCTGAGTGACTAATTGGCTACTGTCAGTATGATGACAAAGCTGAGTGACTAATTGCTACTGTCAGTATGATGACAAAGCTGAGTGACTAATTGGCTACTGTCAGTATGATGACAAAGCTGAGTGACTAATTGGCTACTGTCAGTATGATGACAAAGCTGAGTGACTAATTGGCTACTGTCAGTATGATGACAAAGCTGAGTGACTAATTGGCTACTGTCAGTATGATGACAAAGCTGAGTGACTAATTGGCTACTGTCAGTATGATGACAAAGCTGAGTGACTAATTGGCTACTGTCAGTATGATGACAAAGCTGAGTGACTAATTGGCTACTGTCAGTATGATGACAAAGCTGAGTGACTAATTGGCTACTGTCAGTATGATGACAAAGCTGAGTGACTAATTGGCTACTGTCAGTATGATGACAAAGCTGAGTGACTAATTGGCTACTGTCAGTATGATGACAAAGCTGAGTGACTAATTGGCTACTGTCAGTATGATGACAAAGCTGAGTGACTAATTGGCTACTGTCAGTATGATGACAAAGCTGAGTGACTAATTGGCTACTGTCAGTATGATGACAAAGCTGAGTGACTAATTGGCTACTGTCAGTATGATGACAAAGCTGAGTGACTAATTGGCTACTGTCAGTATGATGACAAAGCTGAGTGACTAATTGGCTACTGTCAGTATGATGACAAAGCTGAGTGACTAATTGGCTACTGTCAGTATGATGACAAAGCTGAGTGACTAATTGGCTACTGTCAGTATGATGACAAAGCTGAGTGACTAATTGGCTACTGTCAGTATGATGACAAAGCTGAGTGACTAATTGGCTACTGTCAGTATGATGACAAAGCTGAGTGACTAATTGGCTACTGTCAGTATGATGACAAAGCTGAGTGACTAATTGGCTACTGTCAGTATGATGACAAAGCTGAGTGACTAATTGGCTACTGTCAGTATGATGACAAAGCTGAGTGACTAATTGGCTACTGTCAGTATGATGACAAAGCTGAGTGACTAATTGGCTACTGTCAGTATGATGACAAAGCTGAGTGACTAATTGGCTACTGTCAGTATGATGACAAAGCTGAGTGACTAATTGGCTACTGTCAGTATGATGACAAAGCTGAGTGACTAATTGGCTACTGTCAGTATGATGACAAAGCTGAGTGACTAATTGGCTACTGTCAGTATGATGACAAAGCTGAGTGACTAATTGGCTACTGTCAGTATGATGACAAAGCTGAGTGACTAATTGGCTACTGTCAGTATGATGACAAAGCTGAGTGACTAATTGGCTACTGTCAGTATGATGACAAAGCTGAGTGACTAATTGGCTACTGTCAGTATGATGACAAAGCTGAGTGACTAATTGGCTACTGTCAGTATGATGACAAAGCTGAGTGACTAATTGGCTACTGTCAGTATGATGACAAAGCTGAGTGACTAATTGGCTACTGTCAGTATGATGACAAAGCTGAGTGACTAATTGGCTACTGTCAGTATGATGACAAAGCTGAGTGACTAATTGGCTACTGTCAGTATGATGACAAAGCTGAGTGACTAATTGCTACTGTCAGTATGATGACAAAGCTGAGTGACTAATTGGCTACTGTCAGTATGATGACAAAGCTGAGTGACTAATTGCTACTGTCAGTATGATGACAAAGCTGAGTGACTAATTGGCTACTGTCAGTATGATGACAAAGCTGAGTGACTAATTGGCTACTGTCAGTATGATGACAAAGCTGAGTGACTAATTGGCTACTGTCAGTATGATGACAAAGCTGAGTGACTAATTGGCTACTGTCAGTATGATGACAAAGCTGAGTGACTAATTGGCTACTGTCAGTATGATGACAAAGCTGAGTGACTAATTGGCTACTGTCAGTATGATGACAAAGCTGAGTGACTAATTGGCTACTGTCAGTATGATGACAAAGCTGAGTGACTAATTGCTACTGTCAGTATGATGACAAAGCTGAGTGACTAATTGGCTACTGTCAGTATGATGACAAAGCTGAGTGACTAATTGGCTACTGTCAGTATGATGACAAAGCTGAGTGACTAATTGGCTACTGTCAGTATGATGACAAAGCTGAGTGACTAATTGGCTACTGTCAGTATGATGACAAAGCTGAGTGACTAATTGGCTACTGTCAGTATGATGACAAAGCTGAGTGACTAATTGGCTACTGTCAGTATGATGACAAAGCTGAGTGACTAATTGGCTACTGTCAGTATGATGACAAAGCTGAGTGACTAATTGGCTACTGTCAGTATGATGACAAAGCTGAGTGACTAATTGGCTACTGTCAGTATGATGACAAAGCTGAGTGACTAATTGGCTACTGTCAGTATGATGACAAAGCTGAGTGACTAATTGGCTACTGTCAGTATGATGACAAAGCTGAGTGACTAATTGGCTACTGTCAGTATGATGACAAAGCTGAGTGACTAATTGGCTACTGTCAGTATGATGACAAAGCTGAGTGACTAATTGGCTACTGTCAGTATGATGACAAAGCTGAGTGACTAATTGGCTACTGTCAGTATGATGACAAAGCTGAGTGACTAATTGGCTACTGTCAGTATGATGACAAAGCTGAGTGACTAATTGGCTACTGTCAGTATGATGACAAAGCTGAGTGACTAATTGGCTACTGTCAGTATGATGACAAAGCTGAGTGACTAATTGGCTACTGTCAGTATGATGACAAAGCTGAGTGACTAATTGGCTACTGTCAGTATGATGACAAAGCTGAGTGACTAATTGGCTACTGTCAGTATGATGACAAAGCTGAGTGACTAATTGGCTACTGTCAGTATGATGACAAAGCTGAGTGACTAATTGGCTACTGTCAGTATGATGACAAAGCTGAGTGACTAATTGGCTACTGTCAGTATGATGACAAAGCTGAGTGACTAATTGGCTACTGTCAGTATGATGACAAAGCTGAGTGACTAATTGGCTACTGTCAGTATGATGACAAAGCTGAGTGACTAATTGGCTACTGTCAGTATGATGACAAAGCTGAGTGACTAATTGGCTACTGTCAGTATGATGACAAAGCTGAGTGACTAATTGGCTACTGTCAGTATGATGACAAAGCTGAGTGACTAATTGGCTACTGTCAGTATGATGACAAAGCTGAGTGACTAATTGGCTACTGTCAGTATGATGACAAAGCTGAGTGACTAATTGGCTACTGTCAGTATGATGACAAAGCTGAGTGACTAATTGGCTACTGTCAGTATGATGACAAAGCTGAGTGACTAATTGGCTACTGTCAGTATGATGACAAAGCTGAGTGACTAATTGGCTACTGTCAGTATGATGACAAAGCTGAGTGACTAATTGGCTACTGTCAGTATGATGACAAAGCTGAGTGACTAATTGGCTACTGTCAGTATGATGACAAAGCTGAGTGACTAATTGGCTACTGTCAGTATGATGACAAAGCTGAGTGACTAATTGGCTACTGTCAGTATGATGACAAAGCTGAGTGACTAATTGGCTACTGTCAGTATGATGACAAAGCTGAGTGACTAATTGGCTACTGTCAGTATGATGACAAAGCTGAGTGACTAATTGGCTACTGTCAGTATGATGACAAAGCTGAGTGACTAATTGGCTACTGTCAGTATGATGACAAAGCTGAGTGACTAATTGGCTACTGTCAGTATGATGACAAAGCTGAGTGACTAATTGGCTACTGTCAGTATGATGACAAAGCTGAGTGACTAATAGGCTACTGTCAGTATGATGACAAAGCTGAGTGACTAATTGGCTACTGTCAGTATGATGACAAAGCTGAGTGACTAATTGGCTACTGTCAGTATGATGACAAAGCTGAGTGACTAATTGGCTACTGTCAGTATGATGACAAAGCTGAGTGACTAATTGGCTACTGTCAGTATGATGACAAAGCTGAGTGACTAATAGGCTACTGTCAGTATGATGACAAAGCTGAGTGACTAATAGGCTACTGTCAGTATGATGACAAAGCTGAGTGACTAATTGGCTACTGTCAGTATGATGACAAAGCTGAGTGACTAATTGGCTACTGTCAGTATGATGACAAAGCTGAGTGACTAATTGGCTACTGTCAGTATGATGACAAAGCTGAGTGACTAATTGGCTACTGTCAGTATGATGACAAAGCTGAGTGACTAATTGCTACTGTCAGTATGATGACAAAGCTGAGTGACTAATTGGCTACTGTCAGTATGATGACAAAGCTGAGTGACTAATTGGCTACTGTCAGTATGATGACAAAGCTGAGTGACTAATTGGCTACTGTCAGTATGATGACAAAGCTGAGTGACTAATTGGCTACTGTCAGTATGATGACAAAGCTGAGTGACTAATTGGCTACTGTCAGTATGATGACAAAGCTGAGTCACTAATTCGCTACTGTCAGTATGATGACAAAGCTGAGTGACTAATTGGCTACTGTCAGTATGATGACAAAGCTGAGTGACTAATTGGCTACTGTCAGTATGATGACAAAGCTGAGTGACTAATTGGCTACTGTCAGTATGATGACAAAGCTGAGTGACTAATTGGCTACTGTCAGTATGATGACAAAGCTGAGTGACTAATTGGCTACTGTCAGTATGATGACAAAGCTGAGTGACTAATTGGCTACTGTCAGTATGATGACAAAGCTGAGTGACTAATTGGCTACTGTCAGTATGATGACAAAGCTGAGTGACTAATTGGCTACTGTCAGTATGATGACAAAGCTGAGTGACTAATTGGCTACTGTCAGTATGATGACAAAGCTGAGTGACTAATTGGCTACTGTCAGTATGATGACAAAGCTGAGTGACTAATTGGCTACTGTCAGTATGATGACAAAGCTGAGTGACTAATTGGCTACTGTCAGTATGATGACAAAGCTGAGTGACTAATTGGCTACTGTCAGCAAAGCTGAGTGACTACTACTGTCAGCAAGCCTACCCAGCTTTCAGAGCCTGGTTATTTGACAACGCTTGGAGCAGTTTATGAGGCATTTAACAGGCCAAATCCGACGACTACCCTCTGTCTCAGTAATGTGCGTTTCGTTTTATGCGCCCCAACCCCGCCCGGTTGCATATGAGCACGAGTAAAGCTTTAGCTCATTCAGTCAGCTCAGTCAGTCAGTGAGTCAGCTCAGTGAGTCAGCTCAGTCAGTCAGTGAGTCAGCTCATTCAGTCAGTGAGTCAGCTCAGTCAGTCAGTGAGTCAGCTCAGTCAGTCAGTGAGTCAGCTCAGTCAGTCAGTGAGTCAGCTCAGTCAGTCAGTGAGTCAGCTCATTCAGTCAGTGAGTCAGCTCAGTCAGTCAGTGAGTCAGCTCAGTCAGTCAGTGAGTCAGCTCAGTCAGCTCAGTCAGCTCAGTCAGTCAGTCAGTGAGTCAGCTCAGTCAGTCAGTCAGTGAGTCAGCTCATTCAGTCAGTGAGTCAGCTCAGTCAGCTCAGTCAGTCAGTCAGTGAGTCAGCTCATTCAGTCAGTGAGTCAGCTCAGTCAGCTCAGTCAGTCAGTCAGTGAGTCAGCTCAGTCAGTCAGTCAGTGAGTCAGCTCATTCAGTCAGTGAGTCAGCTCAGTCAGTCAGTGAGTCAGCTCAGTCAGTCAGTGAGTCAGCTCAGTCAGTCAGTGAGTCAGCTCAGTCAGTCAGTCAGTGAGTCAGCTCATTCAGTCAGTGAGTCAGCTCATTCAGTCAGTGAGTCAGCTCAGTCAGTCAGTGAGTCAGCTCAGTCAGTCAGTGAGTCAGCTCATTCAGTCAGTGAGTCAGCTCAGTCATCTCAGTCAGTCAGTCAGTGAGTCAGCTCAGTCAGTCAGTCAGTGAGTCAGCTCATTCAGTCAGTGAGTCAGCTCAGTCAGTCAGTGAGTCAGCTCAGTCAGTCAGTGAGTCAGCTCATTCAGTCAGTGAGTCAGCTCAGTCATCTCAGTCAGTCAGTCAGTGAGTCAGCTCAGTCAGTCAGTCAGTGAGTCAGCTCATTCAGTCAGTGAGTCAGCTCAGTCAGTCAGTGAGTCAGCTCAGTCAGTCAGTGAGTCAGCTCAGTCAGTCAGTGAGTCAGCTCATTCAGTCAGTGAGTCAGCTCATTCAGTCAGCCACAGGTCTTCCCCAGTTTCGTGATATTTTCGGTAATAGCGCTGGAGCGTTCAGTTTCGGCAATCAGACTATTTAGACAAACAGACATTGCCCAGCGCTGTGCGCTCCTAAAATACTTGCAGGTAGATGGTTGGCGGCTCAATGAACAAAAGCGAGGCTGCGTGGCAACTGCTGACAAATGTTGAGAAAAAGGCTAAGCTGAGCCAATTAAAAAACTTGAACGCAGAGCTTGTAAATTTATTGGGTAAACAGAAAACTGCATAAATAATGAGGCTTATAGCTATAAGATACCTGCTAAAAACACAGGCTGGGGCATCCGATGCCCCGAACGAAATGTGCAAAATAATTATCAGTATAAAAAAGCTAAACAAAAGATGAGCTGGGAAGAGGTAAAAACGGCAGTGCAAATATCTGTATCAGCCAGTGAAATCTCTGCTCCAATCAAGACTGAAGCAGCTCCGTGAGCAGGTGAATCGCCTGTGGAGACCCGGGATACTGCATTACTCGCTTAGCTGCTCCTCTGCTCCCAAAGCCACAATGCAGCGACCAAAAACAGCAATTTAAGGAGATTGTGACCGAAATTACAAAGTAAAAATGAGTGACCGCAAGAGTAAAAGAGTGCAGCTCATTGCAAATCATCGAGGGCAGTAGGTGCAGGCGGTGCGCCTCAGGCTGAGCTTGCGACTGGGATTGTGGCATCTGTGCAGGACTTTTAATAGCAGATGTACATTGGGAGTGGCTGGGGGTCAGGGGATGTACATTGGGACTGGCTGGGGGTTAGGGGATGCACATTGGGAGTGGCTGGGGGTCAGGGGATGCACATTGGGAGTGGCTGGGGGTCAGGGGATGCACATTGGGAGTGGCTGGGGGTCAGGGGATGCACATTGGGAGTGGCTGGGGGTCAGGGGATGCACATTGGGAGTGGCTGGGGGTCAGGGGATGCACATTGGGAGTGGCTGGGGGTCAGGGGATGCACATTGGGAGTGGCTGGGGGTCAGGGGATGTACATTGGGAGCAGTCCCACTAACACCAATAGGTGAATAAAAAGCAAAAGTCAGGCAGAGCTGACGCCGCAAAAAGTTATATTTACCAACAGTTATCTGCACATGCACATGTAGTTATAAAATACTGCATGTTAAATAATTTTCAGATAGAACGGACAGATCTGTCACGCGTGGGTTGGCCAGAGAATTTCACAGTGGAAAGAGTGCGAAAAGGTCGAATATGAAAATCGAGCAGGTCGGGGAAGCGGCCAAAAAGATGGATTTCCCGAAGGGATTGCTGAGCAGTGCAGCATACTGGTTGCTAGGGTGAACCGCACAGGTAAGCACAGGTGCGAGGGGAAGACAGATGAGAGGGGAATCAGTTTGTTGCATGCGATGTGCGCCTGCTTAATGTACTGTAGCCATTGGCTATGATGAGTAGAGCATGAGGGCGGTGCGGACTAGGCAGAGATCAGTGCTGTACACGCAAATAGCTAATTTTTCTAAAAATACTACTGCCTCGGGTCAGTAGTGCATTACGCATATGACGAGAAAAATCTTGCACATCTTAAAAACGCTTAAATGAACTGTGCGCATTAATGGGCTGACTGATAAAAGACATTTGCTGAGCTTCAAGTCACCTCCAGGGTGCTTTCATACAGAACCTACCGGAAATGCTAAGGCTGCTTAGAAACGAGCTGAAGACAGCCTGAAGGATTCCCAACAGTGCAATCTGAAGACAGCCTGAAGGATTCCCAACAGTGCAATCTGAAGACAGCCTGAAGGATTCCCAACAGTGCAATCTGAAGACAGCCTGAAGGATTCCCAACAGTGCAATCTGAAGACAGCCTGAAGGATTCCCAACAGTGCAATCTGAAGACAGCCTGAAGGATTCCCAACAGTGCAATCTGAAGACAGCCTGATGGATTCCCAACAGTGCAATCTGAAGGCAGCCTGATGGATTCCCAACAGTGCAATCTGAAGGCAGCCTGATGGATTCCCAACAGTACAATCTGAAGGCAGCTAGCCTGAAGGTGACCCGAAGTTGATCTCAGAAAGTTAACTCTAAAAGGAAGTAACCAATATGGAGATCGCTACGCAAAGGAGGGGCCGAGGCTCAGGCGAAGCTGCAGTCCCCCAGGGTGTCTATGGAGGAGGACAGGCAGGACACGCAGGAAACCCCGGAGTCGTCGGTGACGCCGGTGCCCTCGCCGCAGGGCCGGCAACGGCGCGCGATCTCGAGGAACTCGATGAGGTCCTGAGACAGGTCCGGGTAGGACCAGGCCCGGTTCAGGCCGGAGGGCGAGCGCAGCTCGGGGCCGGTGGGCAGCAGCAGGGCGGGGCCGTGGCGGCCGGCCTGCAGGCAGGACTTGTTCCGCTCCCAGCGCACCGTCACGAACGGGTTGTGCTTCATGCCGGGGTTCCAGCAGCGCTGCTGGTGCCGCCGCTCCTGCCAGCTCGCGTCCAGCCGTCGCTGCTCCACCAGCTCGTCCGCCTCGATGTCGGCGTCGGCCGTGGAGGCGACGTCGCGAACCGTCTCTACGGCGACGCCGGCCTCCAGCTTGTCCAGCAGGCGCATCAGGGCGCCAGCCAGGTCGGCGAAGCTGGGCCGCACCGCCGGCTCCTGGCTGCAGGCCGACAGCGCCAGCTGCAGCAGCGGCCGCGGGCAGTCGGGCGGCACCAGCGAGGACTCCAGCGCGGCGGCGTCGATGCCGAAGTCCGGCAGGCGTGGCAGGAAGTCGGGGTCGGCGGGCAGGCGGGTGAGCAGCTCGCACAGCACAATGCCGTAGCTGAACACGTCGGCCTTGGTGCTGAAGCCGCAGCCGCGCATGCACTCGGGCGCCATCCAGAACGGGCTGCCGACGCACTCCAGCAGGCGCTGCGTGGCGTAGCGGGGCATCTTGATGGCCAGGCCGAAGTCCGCCACCACCGCCTGGTAGGGCCGGGCACCGCCCGCGTCAGTGCGGATCAGGATGTTCTTCGAGGCGATGTCGCGGTGGAAAAAGCCCTGCGAAGGAGGGGGCGTATCTGGTCACTCAATACTGTGTAATCACTCGTCTGGTCACTCAATACTGCGTAATCACTCGTCTGGTCACTCAATACTGCGTAATCACTCGTCTGGTCACTCAATACTGTGTAATCACTCGTCTGGTCACTCAATACTGTGTAATCACTCGTCTGGTCACCCAATACTGTGTAATCACTCGTCTGGTCACTCAATACTGTGTAATCACTCGTCTGGTCACCCAATACTGTGTAATCACTCGTCTGGTCACTCAATACTGTGTAATCACTCGTCTGGTCACTCAATACTGCGTAATCACTCGTCTGGTCACTCAATACTGTGTAATCACTCGTCTGGTCACTCTAATTGACAATGAAACAGATATGGTCATTATATTCGATAATGACACATATTTGGTCACTCGAATCAACAATGAGACCCATCTGGAACTCCAATCGACAATGAGACCCATCTGGAACTCTGGAACTCCAATCGACAATGAGCCATCTGGAACTCCAATCGACAATGAGCCATCTGGAACTCCAATCGACAATGAGACCCATCTGGAACTCCAATCAACAATGAGACCCATCTGAAACACCAATCGACAATGAGCCATCTGGAACACCAATCGACAATGAGATCCATCTGGAACTCCAATCGACAATGAGCCATCTGGAACTCCAATCGACAATGAGACCCATCTGGAACTCCAATCAACAATGAGACCCATCTGAAACTCCAATCGACAATGAGCCATCTGGAACTCCAATCGACAATGAGATCCATCTGGAACTCCAATCGACAATGAGCCATCTGGAACTCCAATCGACAATGAGACCCATCTGGAACTCCAATCAACAATGAGACCCATCTGAAACTCCAATCGACAATGAGCCATCTGGAACTCCAATCGACAATGAGATCCATCTGGAACTCCAATCGACAATGAGCCATCTGGAACTCCAATCGACAATGAGCCATCTGGAACTCCAATCGACAATGAGCCATCTGGAACTCCAATCAACAATGAGACCCATCTGGAACTCTGAAACTCCAATCGACAATGAGCCATCTGGAACTCCAATCGACAATGAGCCATCTGGAACTCCAATCGACAATGAGACCCATCTGGAACTCCAATCAACAATGAGACCCATCTGAAACTCCGATCGACAATGAGCCATCTGGAACTCCAATCGACAATGAGATCCATCTGGAACTCCAATCGACAATGAGCCATCTGGAACTCCAATCGACAATGAGATCCATCTGGAACTCCAATCGACAATGAGACCCATCTGGAACTCCAATCGACAATGAGCCATCTGGAACTCCAATCGACAATGAGCCATCTGGAACTCCAATCGACAATGAGACCCATCTGGAACTCCAATCGACAATGAGCCATCTGGAACTCCAATCAACAATGAGACCCATCTGGAACTCCAATCAACAATGAGACCCATTTGCCAACATACCTGTCCGTGCACATAGGCCATGGCCCGGGCCACATCCAGCGCCAGTCCCAGCCGCACCCTCCAGCTCAGCCGCCTGCCGGGCTCTGCCAGCAGCTGCTCCAGACTGCCGCCCTCGATGTAGTCGAACAGGCAGTGCAGCCGGCCGCCGTGGATGCAGACGGCGTGGTAGCGCAGCACGTTGGGGTGACTGAGCTTGGACATGATCTCGTGCTCGCGATAGGCAGAGCGCTGGTTCGTCTCCCCGTTCATCTTTAGGGCCATCTGACGGCCGCTGCGCTCCAGGGTCACTCGGTACACGTTGGAGAAGAAGCCCTTGGCCAGCAGCTGCACGCTGCTGAAGTCCTGCAGGCTGTAAATCTCCTTCACCGCCAGCAGCAGCGCCGTGTTCAGCCCCGAGCGGGAGCGGCGGCGCTTGCCGGGGGGCGGCGAGCAGCGGAGGAGGTCCACAGCCACCGCCTTGCTCAGCCCGTTCAGGCGCAGCCGCTGAAGACGCTCCGACAGCGAGCTGTCGACCTAGCGGGTGATGGGAAGAGGAAAGGGTGAGGGGTCGTGCAGATTAAATGGCCGCGGATTATCGAAATAAATATAGAGCATTTGTTGGACTAGCACCGTGGATTGTCGGACTAAAGCTCCGTGGATTGTCGGACTAAAGCTCCGTGGATTGTCGGACTAAAGCTCCGTGGATTGTCGGACTAAAGCTCCGTGGATTGTCGGACTAAAGCTCCGTGGATTGTCGGACTAAAGCTCCGTGGATTGTCGGACTAAAGCTCCGTGAATTGTCGGACTAAAGAACCGTGGATTGTCGGACTAAAGCTCCGTGGATTGTCGGACTAAAGCTCCGTGAATTGTCGGACTAAAGCTCCGTGGATTGTCGGACTAAAGCTCCGTGAATTGTCGGACTAAAGCTCCGTGGATTGTCGGACTAAAGCTCCGTGGATTGTCGGACTAAAGCTCCGTGGATTGTCGGACTAAAGCTCCGTGGATTGTCGGACTAAAGAACCGTGGATTGTCGGACTAAAGCTCCGTGGATTGTCGGACTAAAGCTCCGTGGATTGTCGGACTAAAGCTCCGTGGATTGTCGGACTAAAGCTCCGTGAATTGTCGGACTAAAGCTCCGTGGATTGTCGGACTAAAGAACCGTGGATTGTCGGACTTAAGAACCGTGAATTGTCGGACTAAAGCTCCGTGGATTGTCGGACTAAAGCTCCGTGGATTGTCGGACTAAAGAACCGTGGATTGTCGGACTAAAGAACCGTGAATTGTCGGACTAAAGCTCCGTGGATTGTCGGACTAAAGCACCGTGGATTGTCGGACTAAAGCACCGTGGATTGTCGGACTAAAGCTCCGTGGATTGTCGGACTAAAGAACCGTGGATTGTCGGACTAAAGAACCGTGAATTGTCGGACTAAAGAACCGTGGATTGTCGGACTAAAGCTCCGTGAATTGTCGGACTAAAGAACCGTGGATTGTCGGACTAAAGCTCCGTGAATTGTCGGACTAAAGAACCGCAGATTTCCAGTATCACAGAGCAGCTGCTCACCTGAATATTGGGCAGCCTAGACTTGCAGGTGAAGCAGATCTCGGTAGGGTCCACATTATCGATATCCTTGGGCTGCTCGCAGCCGCAGCCGCCGCCGCAGGCGCCCAACTCGTGCAGCTGTTGTTGCTGAAGCGGTTTGCCAGACGACATGGCCTGGATAGTCGGCCAGCTGGAGAATCCGATGGCTGCTACTGCAACACACAGATGCGGGTTGAGTCAGTATGGCAGAGCAGAGAGCACAATAAGGGGGCCGGCTTGGCCAGTGTGCGTGTTTTTCTATGCTGGCGCCACTCACTGCGCTGTTGTGCCGCCCACACACGTGACTATGGGCTACACTTACAGGCAGCGAATGCCCCCCTGCCCCTATGTTATCAGTGATGACCCAAAACAAAGAAATGACGCACATCGTAGGGGATACCCGACAGGCCACATCACAGATATGACACTCCAAAAAAATATATCCGACCAGAATATTTCGAAATATGACACATAAAAGTTTCGCAAAAAACTATAAATTTTGCATTACATGCTACTAATAGTAGAAATGCGAAAATAATTCGATCGCAGCTCCAAAGGGTTTCAAATAAATCGCATTAGACACAAGTCCAGCTATTTTAGTTATATATATTATTTACTTGCAAATTTTATAATTATATTTTATGTGCATACGAATTTTAGTTATAATTAATAAGTTTTCAAATATTATATTATCTTTACATGTTTCACATGTTAGAAAATAGTTATATTAGCATGTTGAAATAGTGCATTGGTAGGCAGTCACCGAATGGGCAAATGTACTCCTGCCGGCATGCGACTTGGGCCGCTCAGCTGGGCCGGGCGGCTGCTGGGCTGCGGTGGGCGGCTGCTCAGCTGATCCGGGCTGTGACGCATCGGTCTGAGTAGAGAAATTGCAGTTATTGGTAGAGACAGGGCAGAATGGTAGAGACAGGGCAGAATGGTAGAGACAGGGCAGTATGGTAGAGACAGGGCAGAATGGTAGAGACAGGGCAGAATGGTAGAGACAGGGCAGAATGGTAGAGACAGGGCAGTTATTGGTAGAGACAGGGCAGAATGGTAGAGACAGGGCAGAATGGTAGAGACAGGGCAGAATGGTAGAGACAGGGCAGAATGGTAGAGACAGGGCAGTTATTGGTAGAGACAGGGCAGAATGGTAGAGACAGGGCAGTTATTGGTAGAGAAAGGGCAGAATGGTAGAGACAGGGCAGAATGGTAGAGACAGGGCAGAATGGTAGAGACAGGGCAGTTATTGGTAGAGACAGGGCAGAATGGTAGAGACAGGGCAGAATGGTAGAGACAGGGCAGAATGGTAGAGACAGGGCAGAATGGTAGAGACAGGGCAGTTATTGGTAGAGACAGGGCAGAATGGTAGAGACAGGGCAGTTATTGGTAGAGAAAGGGCAGAATGGTAGAGACAGGGCAGAATGGTAGAGACAGGGCAGTATGGTAGAGACAGGGCAGTATGGTAGAGACAGGGCAGAATGGTAGAGACAGGGCAGAATGGTAGAGACAGGGCAGAATGGTAGAGACAGGGCAGTATGGTAGAAACAGGGCAGTATGGTAGAGACAGGGCAGAATGGTAGAGACAGGGCAGAATGGTAGAGACAGGGCAGAATGGTAGAGACAGGGCAGAATGGTAGAGACAGGGCAGAATGGTAGAGACAGGGTAGAATGGTAGAGACAGGGCAGAATGGTAGAGACAGGGTAGAATGGTAGAGACAGGGCAGAATGGTAGAGACAGGGCAGTTATTGGTAGAGAAAGGGCAGAATGGTAGAGACAGGGCAGAATGGTAGAGACAGGGCAGTATGGTAGAGACAGGGCAGTATGGTAGAGACAGGGCAGAATGGTAGAGACAGGGCAGAATGGTAGAGACAGGGCAGAATGGTAGAGACAGGGCAGAATGGTAGAGACAGGGCAGAATGGTAGAGACAGGGCAGAATGGTAGAGACAGGGTAGAATGGTAGAGACAGGGCAGAATGGTAGAGACAGGGTAGAATGGTAGAGACAGGGCAGAATGGTAGAGACAGGGTAGAATGGTAGAGACATGGTAGAATGGTAGAGACAGGGTAGAATGGTAGAGACAGGGCAGTATGGTAGAAACAGGGCAGTATGGTAGACACAGGGCAGAATGGTAGAGACAGGGCAGAATGGTAGAGACAGGGCAGAATGGTAGAGACAGGGCAGAATGGTAGAGACAGGGCAGAATGGTAGAGACAGGGCAGAATGGTAGAGACAGGGCAGTATGGTAGAAACAGGGCAGTATGGTAGAGACAGGGCAGAATGGTAGAGACAGGGCAGAATGGTAGAGACAGGGCAGAATGGTAGAGACAGGGCAGAATGGTAGAGACAGGGCAGAATGGTAGAGAAAGGGCAGAATGGTAGAGACAGGGCAGAATGGTAGAGACAGGGTAGAATGGTAGAGACAGGGCAGAATGGTAGAGACAGGGTAGAATGGTAGAGACAGGGCAGAATGGTAGAGACAGGGTAGAATGGTAGAGACAGGGTAGAATGGTAGAGACAGGGTAGAATGGTAGAGACAGGGTAGAATGGTAGAGACAGGGTAGAATGGTAGAGACAGGGCAGTTATTGGTAAAAATATTGCTCTTCACCTTCACTTACCATTAACTGGAATCGATCAGACGCGGCGAGCTCTTTCTCAAACGACTTTTGCCGCTTAGCGACGTCATAGCATTTGCCTTTGCGGCTTATCAGCTGTTTTATGAACTCCAATTGTTTGGACATTTGGGTTAATTTATTGAAAAAATGAAATTAATTGACAAATAGAAATCTGGCTTTTTGAAAGGCCAACTGAAGTCCCATTTTATATGAAGCGGCAGTTTGACATCAACAAGTTCACTCTAATTTTCATTGGTTCGGAATGGGGTGGTCAAAATATTTCACGTTCATAGTACGTGTCAAATCCACTATGCTTTTAGACTCAAAGGGGTGGACTGCTTCATTTCAGTAGTGACTCATTTTGACACCAAATTACTTTGATTCAAAATGAAACATGCGCATTAACCAGCATGAAACATACATTAGGTACAATATGCCCCACTCACATTCACAGCCTCATTCACAGCCTCATTCACTGCCTCATTCACAGCCTCACAGCCAGACTCACTGATCGACCCTAATCCAGTTTGGGTTTCGAATACTCAGTTATTTCTGCATTTTCAATTCATTGAGTAGCTCTGTGAGATCCGCTGCTGTCAATATACAGTGGGCAGTGGATAAAAAATAAATGACACACAATGAATTGGATAGGAATTAAATGAATGATGCAAAATAGAAATTCGAGAAATAGATTAAATATGCAAGAAAAAGACGTATATGCTCAAAAATTAGGATGAAGTCAGTCATCAACAAATCAAAGAGTAGATAAAATTTCTCTTTGGTGACTAAATAAAGTTTACAATTTTACATATTTGGAACTGCTTGACACTATTCTTTACGATAATGGCGCAATCATAAGTTTGGTGCAACAAATTTGCTTAGATAGGTGTCTTCCACCATGAACCACCCATCACTGTCACCGAGCATTGCGCAATCTTGAGCATACCCAGAGCACGTATTTGCTTTTAAGCAATCGTGAGAACTGCGATTCTTATCTTTACTCAAAATCCAGCTACAGTGGAAAGATCGAGAAAAGCGCGAAACACACCTCCAAACAAACCGCTGTGCATAATACAAAACAATATATAGATAAAAAGTGGAACGCTCACAGCAGGTGACCAAACCAAAAGTAAAAGCAAAGCCCAATTGTATTTTGATAAAAAGCCATTACTAAAGAAGCTGGCGAAATATTTCTGAGCTAACCTGTCAATATCAAGTATAAGTTAAAATGTACGAGCGCAGTAAATTCAAACATGGATTTAAACTATAGCGGCGCTGTCAATATATAGAATTAAATGGAGAGCTTAGAAATGACACTCAATGGGGCTGATATACACAGGTGCAAAGATGACGCAGAGCCCGCTACTCTCAGCATCTCTAACTAGCCCTGTCGCTGTCAATATATAGAATTAAATGGAGAGCTTAGAAATGACACTCAATGGGGCTGATATACACAGGTGCAAAGATGACGCAGAGCCCGCTACTCTCAGCATCTCTAACTAGCCCTGTCGCTGTCAATATATAGAATTAAATGGAGAGCTTAGAAATGACACTCAATGGGGCTGATATACACAGGTGCAAAGATGACGCAGAGCCCGCTACTCTCAGCATCTCTAACTAGCCCTGTCGCTGTCAATATATAGAATTAAATGGAGAGCTTAGAAATGACACTCAATGGGGCTGATATACACAGGTGCAAAGATGACGCAGAGCCCGCTACTCTCAGCATCTCTAACTAGCCCTGTCGCTGTCAATATATAGAATTAAATGGAGAGCTTAGAAATGACACTCAATGGGGCTGATATACACAGGTGCAAAGATGACGCAGAGCCCGCTACTCTCAGCATCTCTAACTAGCCCTGTCGCTGTCAATATATAGAATTAAATGGAGAGCTTAGAAATGACACTCAATGGGGCTGATATACACAGGTGCAAAGATGACGCAGAGCCCGCTACTCTCAGCATCTCTAACTAGCCCTGTCGCTGTCAATATATAGAATTAAATGGAGAGCTTAGAAATGACACTCAATGGGGCTGATATACACAGGTGCAAAGATGACGCAGAGCCCGCTACTCTCAGCATCTCTAACTAGCCCTGTCGCTGTCAATATATAGAATTAAATGGAGAGCTTAGAAATGACACTCAATGGGGCTGATATACACAGGTGCAAAGATGACGCAGAGCCCGCTACTCTCAGCATCTCTAACTAGCCCTGTCGCTGTCAATATATAGAATTAAATGGAGAGCTTAGAAATGACACTCAATGGGGCTGATATACACAGGTGCAAAGATGACGCAGAGCCCGCTACTCTCAGCATCTCTAACTAGCCCTGTCGCTGTCAATATATAGAATTAAATGGAGAGCTTAGAAATGACACTCAATGGGGCTGATATACACAGGTGCAAAGATGACGCAGAGCCCGCTACTCTCAGCATCTCTAACTAGCCCTGTCGCTGTCAATATATAGAATTAAATGGAGAGCTTAGAAATGACACTCAATGGGGCTGATATACACAGGTGCAAAGATGACGCAGAGCCCGCTACTCTCAGCATCTCTAACTAGCCCTGTCGCTGTCAATATATAGAATTAAATGGAGAGCTTAGAAATGACACTCAATGGGGCTGATATACACAGGTGCAAAGATGACGCAGAGCCCGCTACTCTCAGCATCTCTAACTAGCCCTGTCGCTGTCAATATATAGAATTAAATGGAGAGCTTAGAAATGACACTCAATGGGGCTGATATACACAGGTGCAAAGATGACGCAGAGCCCGCTACTCTCAGCATCTCTAACTAGCCCTGTCGCTGTCAATATATAGAATTAAATGGAGAGCTTAGAAATGACACTCAATGGGGCTGATATACACAGGTGCAAAGATGACGCAGAGCCCGCTACTCTCAGCATCTCTAACTAGCCCTGTCGCTGTCAATATATAGAATTAAATGGAGAGCTTAGAAATGACACTCAATGGGGCTGATATACACAGGTGCAAAGATGACGCAGAGCCCGCTACTCTCAGCATCTCTAACTAGCCCTGTCGCTGTCAATATATAGAATTAAATGGAGAGCTTAGAAATGACACTCAATGGGGCTGATATACACAGGTGCAAAGATGACGCAGAGCCCGCTACTCTCAGCATCTCTAACTAGCCCTGTCGCTGTCAATATATAGAATTAAATGGAGAGCTTAGAAATGACACTCAATGGGGCTGATATACACAGGTGCAAAGATGACGCAGAGCCCGCTACTCTCAGCATCTCTAACTAGCCCTGTCGCTGTCAATATATAGAATTAAATGGAGAGCTTAGAAATGACACTCAATGGGGCTGATATACACAGGTGCAAAGATGACGCAGAGCCCGCTACTCTCAGCATCTCTAACTAGCCCTGTCGCTGTCAATATATAGAATTAAATGGAGAGCTTAGAAATGACACTCAATGGGGCTGATATACACAGGTGCAAAGATGACGCAGAGCCCGCTCCTCTCAGCATCTCTAACTAGCCCTGTCGCTGTCAATATATAGAATTAAATGGAGAGCTTAGAAATGACACTCAATGGGGCTGATATACACAGGTGCAAAGATGACGCAGAGCCGCTACTCTAGCATCTCTAACTAGCCCTGTCGCTGTCAATATATAGAATTAAATGGAGAGCTTAGAAATGACACTCAATGGGCTGATATACACAGGTGCAAAGATGACGCAGAGCCCGCTACTCTCAGCATCTCTAACTAGCCCTGTCGCTGTCAATATATAGAATTAAATGGAGAGCTTAGAAATGACACTCAATGGGGCTGATATACACAGGTGCAAAGATGACGCAGAGCCCGCTACTCTCAGCATCTCTAACTAGCCCTGTCGCTGTCAATATATAGAATTAAATGGAGAGCTTAGAAATGACACTCAATGGGGCTGATATACACAGGTGCAAAGATGACGCAGAGCCCGCTACTCTCAGCATCTCTAACTAGCCCTGTCGCTGTCAATATATAGAATTAAATGGAGAGCTTAGAAATGACACTCAATGGGGCTGATATACACAGGTGCAAAGATGACGCAGAGCCCGCTACTCTCAGCATCTCTAACTAGCCCTGTCGCTGTCAATATATAGAATTAAATGGAGAGCTTAGAAATGACACTCAATGGGGCTGATATACACAGGTGCAAAGATGACGCAGAGCCCGCTACTCTCAGCATCTCTAACTAGCCCTGTCGCTGTCAATATATAGAATTAAATGGAGAGCTTAGAAATGACACTCAATGGGGCTGATATACACAGGTGCAAAGATGACGCAGAGCCCGCTACTCTCAGCATCTCTAACTAGCCCTGTCGCTGTCAATATATAGAATTAAATGGAGAGCTTAGAAATGACACTCAATGGGGCTGATATACACAGGTGCAAAGATGACGCAGAGCCCGCTACTCTCAGCATCTCTAACTAGCCCTGTCGCTGTCAATATATAGAATTAAATGGAGAGCTTAGAAATGACACTCAATGGGGCTGATATACACAGGTGCAAAGATGACGCAGAGCCCGCTACTCTCAGCATCTCTAACTAGCCCTGTCGCTGTCAATATATAGAATTAAATGGAGAGCTTAGAAATGACACTCAATGGGGCTGATATACACAGGTGCAAAGATGACGCAGAGCCCGCTACTCTCAGCATCTCTAACTAGCCCTGTCGCTGTCAATATATAGAATTAAATGGAGAGCTTAGAAATGACACTCAATGGGGCTGATATACACAGGTGCAAAGATGACGCAGAGCCCGCTACTCTCAGCATCTCTAACTAGCCCTGTCGCTGTCAATATATAGAATTAAATGGAGAGCTTAGAAATGACACTCAATGGGGCTGATATACACAGGTGCAAAGATGACGCAGAGCCCGCTACTCTCAGCATCTCTAACTAGCCCTGTCGCTGTCAATATATAGAATTAAATGGAGAGCTTAGAAATGACACTCAATGGGGCTGATATACACAGGTGCAAAGATGACGCAGAGCCCGCTACTCTCAGCATCTCTAACTAGCCCTGTCGCTGTCAATATATAGAATTAAATGGAGAGCTTAGAAATGACACTCAATGGGCTGATATACACAGGTGCAAAGATGACGCAGAGCCCGCTACTCTCAGCATCTCTACTAGCCCTGTCGCTGTCAATATATAGAATTAAATGGAGAGCTTAGAAATGACACTCAATGGGGCTGATATACACAGGTGCAAAGATGACGCAGAGCCCGCTACTCTCAGCATCTCTAACTAGCCCTGTCGCTGTCAATATATAGAATTAAATGGAGAGCTTAGAAATGACACTCAATGGGGCTGATATACACAGGTGCAAAGATGACGCAGAGCCCGCTACTCTCAGCATCTCTAACTAGCCCTGTCGCTGTCAATATATAGAATTTAAATGGAGAGCTTAGAAATGACACTCAATGGGGCTGATATACACAGGTGCAAAGATGACGCAGAGCCCGCTACTCTCAGCATCTCTAACTAGCCCTGTCGCTGTCAATATATAGAATTAAATGGAGAGCTTAGAAATGACACTCAATGGGGCTGATATACACAGGTGCAAAGATGACGCAGAGCTGCTACACTCAGCATCTCTAACTAGCCCTGTCGCTGTCAATATATAGAATTAAATGGAGAGCTTAGAAATGACACTCAATGGGGCTGATATACACAGGTGCAAAGATGACGCAGAGCCCGCTACTCTCAGCATCTCTAACTAGCCCTGTCGCTGTCAATATATAGAATTAAATGGAGAGCTTAGAAATGACACTCAATGGGGCTGATATACACAGGTGCAAAGATGACGCAGAGCCCGCTACTCTCAGCATCTCTAACTAGCCCTGTCGCTGTCAATATATAGAATTAAATGGAGAGCTTAGAAATACACTCAATGGGCTGATATACACAGGTGCAAAGATGACGCAGAGCCCGCTACTCTCAGCATCTCTAACTAGCACTGTCGCTGTCAATATATAGAATTAAATGGAGAGCTTAGAAATGACACTCAATGGGGCTGATATACACAGGTGCAAAGATGACGCAGAGCCCGCTACTCTCAGCATCTCTAACTAGCCCTGTCGCTGTCAATATATAGAATTAAATGGAGAGCTTAGAAATGACACTCAATGGGCTGATATACACAGGTGCAAAGATGACGCAGAGCCGCTACTCTCAGCATCTTTTATAGCCCTGTCGCTGTCAATATATAGAATTAAATGGAGAGCTTAGAAATGACACTCAATGGGCTGATATGCACAGGTGCAAAGATGACGCAGAGCCCGCACTCTCAGCATCTCTAACTAGCCTGTCCTGTCGCTGTCAATATAGAATTAAATGGAGAGCTTAGAAATGACACTCAATGGGGCTGATATACACAGGTGCAAAGATGACGCAGAGCCCGCTACTCTCAGCATCTCTAACTAGCCTGGTCGGCTGTCAATATATAGAATTAAATGGAGAGCTTGAAATGACACTCAATGGGGCTGATATACACAGGTGCAAAGATGACGCAGAGCCCGCTACTCTCAGCATCTCTAACTAGCCTGTCGCTGTCAATATATAAGATTAAATGGAGAGCTTAGAAATGACACTCAATGGGGCTGATATACACAGGTGCAAAATGACGCAGAGCCCGCTACTCTCAGCATCTCTAACTAGCACTGTCGCTGTCAATATATAGAATTAAATGGAGAGCTTAGAAATGACACTCAATGGGGCTGATATACACAGGTGCAAAGATGACGCAGAGCCCGCACTCTCAGCATCTCTAACTAGCCCTGTCGCTGTCAATATATAGAATTAAATGGAGAGCTTAGAAATGACACTCAATGGGGCTGATATACACAGGTGCAAAGATGACGCAGAGCCCGCTACTCTCAGCATCTCTAACTAGCCCTGTCGCTGTCAATATATAGAATTAAATGGAGAGCTTAGAAATGACACTCAATGGGGCTGATATACACAGGTGCAAAGATGACGCAGAGCCCGCTACTCTCAGCATCTTTTACTAGCCCTGTCGCTGTCAATATATAGAATTAAATGGAGAGCTTAGAAATGACACTCAATGGGGCTGATATGCACAGGTGCAAAGATGACGCAGAGCCGCTACTCTCAGCATCTCTAACTAGCCCTGTGCTGTCAATATATAGAATTAAATGGAGAGCTTAGAAATGACA